>JBBPQL010000607.1:0-20842 GCA_038092515.1 Boletus subparvulus | reverse complement strand
TCAAATGTTGTTCCACCGATTCTCGTCCTGCATTGCCTCGCTTCTTTACTAGTGTCGGGACTGTTCAGGACAGTTGACGTGGGAACCCTGGGTATGACGAATCTCCCTAAGGCCTCAACGAATTTTTCCAGACCATCTATCGACGGCAGCCTCAGAGAAGCGGCTCGTCACCAGACTAGCATTACCCTAGTCTCGGCACCATCCGTTTTTGGTCTATGCCTTGGGGCGTTATCAGAATCTTCTGGTCACCAAAACCGTCTGGTCACGAGACCACTAATATCATATCTGGTAATGTCTTGTTTAATTATAGGCTGCAGTCTCGTCTTCCGAGTCCTACCTGCAGCACCCGGGTGTGGGTGCCTTGAAACTCCTCACAAGACTGCACGAGGCCTTGCAAGCCCTCACAAAGCTGCCACGGCAAGCTTGTCAGGCCTGATAAGCCCGATAAGGCTTTACAAGATTTCGGCACTTTTGCTGATGATCGTCAACAACGACTCGGAAGTGCTGGCGTGCCGGTGCGTATCTATCAGTAGTCGGGTGGGACTGCGGTATGGGGTTTTTGGATGTTAAAGAAAGGGGGTCGAGAAGTTGAGTAGAACTGCGAAAAGAGTGTATCAAGGATTACGACTACTGACTGATAGCAACAGGCAGATGTAGAAGGAACGAAGAGAAGAGAGCCCAGCCACTCCACTGGCACTTCTCACGCGTAGACTATATCCTGCGCTCGCCTCGCACGATGCCTCGGCTAGTAGGTGCAGGCCCCCCTATTTATCTCTTTTCTCAAGACACCGTCGCCCCGCTTTGCGGGTCATGTTACCGCACCACGCTCTTCAAAAGGCATGACCGTGACTCCGTGAAGCCGTTCTGCACCACCCTATAAATTTCTTATCTCGGTCCAACCCTCCATCTTTGCCCGTGCTCACCATCATGAGCGTCAGTCTGCCCGAATGTCCTCGTTACATCGCCCCGCCCCCGACTCAGCTGGATCGTATGTTCCCATCTATGTTAATGCCCTTCTGTTCTGACCCATCTACCTAGTGGATTTCGCCGATCTTGCGATCATCGACCTCTCCAAAGCGCACACTCCCGAGGGACGTGCCGAGCTCGCACCGCAGCTTCGCAATGCCCTTCGCACCAATGGTTTCGTCTACGCAATCAACCATGGCTATACCCAAGCTCAGGTATCTCTCATCAACCCCCTTCCTTCCAATCACTCACTCGGATCAGCGTGATCGGATTTTTGACATTGCAGATGTGCCGTTTACGGCCGTGCCTCCCGAAGAAATGAAGCTTTACACCGTCGACATCGAGAAACTCGGACACTATGCTGGGTACAAGGCGCGTAAGTACTGGGCAAGTAGATTCCCTTCCCCAATCTGTCCCTCCAGTTCATCACGCTTCCAAGATAGAAAGTGGACACAGAGAACAATGTCTTCGACCAAATTGAGGACTATGGGAGTAGGTAATCCAGCTTGCATGCCGTCGGTGACGCTGGCTGAAGCAGTTCAAGTCAATCGTGACGTCACCAAACGTCCTCTTCCCAAAGCGCTTCGCCCGTTCTTACCCGAGCTTGATGCGTTCGCTCGCCACAACCATTTCAATATCCTTTATCCCATCCTCAGGTAAATGATGATCATGTCGTTGGAATGGATCGGTTGCTACATGATGCCTTAGGCTCATCGCACTGAGTCTTGAGTTACCCGAAGAAACCCTGGTGGAGAAAAACACCTTCGAGGGACAAGGTGAAACATCCTGTATGATCTTCTGGCATTCACTTCCACGGTTCAATGACTGATCGTGTAATAGTTAGATTCATGAAATAGTATGCATCCACATTCCTGTTCACCCCACCCCATTTCAACATCGTTTCTGTTGTCAGTTACAGGCGCACAGAAGAGGAAGAAGAAAAGTCAAAGAACGTCTGGCTAAAGGGTCACACAGGTACGGCGTACTCCCAACACAAAACAACCGCTCTAGAGTATGTATCATCGCAGACATCGGCAGCGTGACCATTCTCTGGAGTCAGCCCGTCGGTGGTCTGCAGATCCTTTCCCCAGACGGCAAATGGCGTTGGGTACGACACATTGACAATGCGCTGGTCCGTCCTCTGCATCCTCCCCCATGGTTTCTCACCATAAAACGACAGGTCATCAATACCGGGGACATGATGGACTTTTTGACTGGCGGATTCTACAAACCCACTATCCACCGCGTCGTCCGACCACCACACGACCAAAGCGCCTACGACAGACTCGGCGTGTTTTACTTTTCCATGGCCAACGACGACGTGAGACTCTTACCCCTCTCCCACAGCCCGGTGTTACAGCGCGTCGGCATCGAGCGACGGTGTCCTGACGAAGAGGCACCGGTTGCGGAGGCGTGGAGGAAGGAAAGGTCAATCTCGTATGGGCGTGTGACCCTGAAGAAGGGATCGGAGAATAATACAGAGGAGGAGGTCATTGGGGGTGTCGTCGTGAAGCACTACAACTAACGCAGACATCGCCTTTCTTTCTCGAACTGAAGGCCCGATTTCATATTGCCAATATTCACAACATCACCCTCACAAGTCTGGCAGGAGTAAACTTGAATGTCATTCAAGTTGCTCGGATTATAGTAGTCCATATTCGCTTGGCCAACATGGCGCCCAACTGCGCCTCAGCTTCTAATTGTACAACAGACAAGGATAAAGACGACCGAAAAAAAAACGACCATTGAGTTCGTCTCAAGTCACGCGCAGGGACTCCATCCCGAAATCCCCTCCACTCCCCCGATCGAGGTCGTTGAAAGGATCTCTCATGCTCCCCGTCTTCGCACGCCAAAGTTGCGTGTATAGTGCCTTGACTTTTTGTAGTTCGGCATCTACGGCCGCCGTCTTGGCCGCAAGGGATACAAAGATAGCGTGTTGGGTTTGCAAGGTAGAGGATATCACTGAATAAGTACAGAATGGAGAGGGGTCAGGGGTCAGCGAGTGAATATAGACAGGACGGCTGGGTTTACCTTGCGGGGTAGCTTGGGCCTGTACAGCGGTGGAGGATAACTTGCGTTCGATTTGCTTCAGATAAATGTTCAGCGAGAGAGAAACAACCGCACGGAAAAAAAGACTACTTCGATCGTGCTCTTGTACCATTCCAACCGCTCTTGCATCTGTTTTGTGACGCGAGTAAAAAATCTATACGACCGTCATCAGCGACTCGCATCGTCCCTCGCACCCCTTGGGGGGGGAACGCACTCTAGCGGGAATGATGCTTGATTTTTGAGGTAAATCCCATGTTGATGGGGGTTCTTGAATCCGTCGACAATACGGGTTGCGATGATCGTATCCTGAACAGCCTGGTCTGTTTTCTCTTTGAGATCCTTTGTGAAGAGGGCGTCCGATTGGATGGTCGCAGCGACGCCCAGCAATTCCTAGAAGGGCGTAAAACCATTAGGATTTCTCCACGAGAGTAACAAGGTATGACCCCTACCTTGTGCACCTCGCGAATGAGATCTTGGCCTTTGGTGGGTTCTTGGCCGAGTTTCCGTTGCTTGAGGTCGTTACTTATTTGCACGCGACCTTGGATGTAAGCACTTGTCAAGAATAAGGGAGTGTATGGTCATGCTACGGTCAATCACTCACTCCAAGCTCTCGAATTTCTTTTTGATCTCCTCTGGCAGGTCGTTGAATTTCGTGGCTTTTGAAAACAGAACTGGCCCGGTGAGTTGAGCGGGTGAAATGCTGACGAGAACGAGAGGTCGTTAGTCAATTTACGGCGATTTCGAAATTGCGGACCTCATGGAACTGTGGGAATGGGTCAGTCACCAAGCCAGTAAGAGATACGTATAACTCACGACGGCTGTCTTTGCGCACCAAACAAATTGCCAGTCGTGCTAGCGCCGAAGCTAGTTGGAGGTGCAGTCGTGTTCCAAAACAGACCGGTACCTGGTTGGGTCTGAGTACTGGAACCGAAGAGACCCGTCGTTTGTATCGCGGTAGCACTTGGCTGGGTTGTACTGCTACCAAACAAAGACGTTCCAAGCGTGCTTTGGGGCTGTTGTGCCACCCCTACTGGCTGTCCGAACAAAGAAGTAGAAGGCTGTTGCTGTTGTGTTCCAGTCGCAGGTTGTCCAAACAAGGACGTAGTCGACAATTGCACCCCATTTGGCTGCGTCGTGCTGCCAAATAAGCTCGTGCTCTGGGGTTGTTGTTGAGTTCCCCCGGCAGGTTGACCGAACAGCGGAGTGGAGGACTGCTGTTGTTGCGTTCCAGTCGCAGGTTGTCCGAACAAAGACGTCGTCGTCTGCTGAGTCCCAGTCGAGGGCTGGCCAAACAAAGACGTGGCGGGCTTTTGCTGTTGCTGAGCGGTACCCGCCGGCTGTCCAAACAGTGGCGTGCCAGTCGCTTGCTGGGTACCACTCGCGGCAGGTTGACCGAAGAGCGAAGTGGTGGGCTGCTGTTGTTGAGCCCCAGTAGCAGGTTGGCCGAATAATGATGTCGTGGGCTGCTGCTGCTGCTGCTGCTGAGTACCAGTCGTGGATTGACCGCCAAACAACGACGTGCTAGGTTGTTGCTGTTGCTGAGTCCCAGTTGTAGGTTGACCAAAGAGCGACGTAGTCGTTGTCGGTTGCTGCTGCTGAGTCCCGGTTGAGGACTGACCAAAAAGAGACGTAGACGGTTGTTGCTGCTGTTGCTGAGTTCCAGTCGCAGGTTGACTAAAAGGCGACGTCGTTGCAGGTTGCTGCCGAGTCCCAGTCGTAGACTGACCAAACAGAGAAGTAGATGACTGCTGCTGCGTACCAGCTGCAGGCTGACCAAACAAAGTGGTTGGCTGCTGCTGCTGCGTACCGCTCGCAGGTTGGCCAAAGATTGACGTCGATGCTGGTTGTTGCTGCTGAGTGGTCCCGGTACCAGAAGGCTGTCCGACTATTGACGGCAAGGTCGTTTTCTGGGTACCACTCGCAAGTTGGCCAAAGAGTGACGTCGATGAAGTCTGCTGCTGTTGGGAGCCGCCTGAGGGCTGTCCAAATAGCGATGAAGTTGGCTGCTGTTGTGTCGTCTGGGGTTGTGTCGAGGGAGTCGTACCCGTAGCCGCGGGCTTGTTTGTAGTACCAAAGATTGACCCAGAGGGCTTGGTCTGACCAAACAACGAGGGCGTCGTCGTTGACGATCCAAATCTACACATAGATCAGCGCGAACAACACAATACACGGCCGCGAAACGCACCCGCTGAACGCCATTTTTGCACTAATCAGTGATCACAGAATGAGAGTAGAAGGCACGAATCGAACACGTGATGTGTTCATCATAAATAACCCCTGAGTCGACCCTATCCGTCCGTGACATGATGCACTCAGCCTCGCAGTGGATTCTGAGCCATCTGGATATCCCGAGGCCCCTTCGCCTTCGCCTACTGCAGTGGACTCGAGTAGCAACCCCGTCCAGGCAGGCTTACAGCACACCCTATCGCTCCAAGATTCAAATGGTTTCAAACGGCTGACACTCACACTGAGCAGTCATGCATTCCTGTCCACTTCTCCCATCTTCTATGAGGGTGACGTCATCTTCGGCCAAGTCGACTTTGACGTGCTCAAGTCTCAGTCCATCAGAGGCATCACGGTCAAGGTGTGTGTTGTCCATTACCAGCTTCGCATATTTCAACAGCGTTTTTTTTTTCATGAGAGCCTTAGATCACACCAGGAGCGACCCTGGTCAGCCAAGAGGAACTGCTGTTCCTCAATACAGAGACCGATCTATGGACACTAACCGTGCCCTTGCCCGACGGCCCGAAAGTGACCAAGTTAACTAAGGGAAAATATACCTGGTCTTTCTCCCTTACGCTCCCCGCAGAGGTCGAAGTCCAGGACCGAAAGACGAAGAAAACGTTGCCTCTCTCGTTTTCTGAAAGAGCACGGTATGTCCTTATCGTGACGGTCAAACGCAGGTTGCTCAAAGTCAATCAAAAGTACGAGTGATGTTTCTCTTCTCTTTCTTCATCTCCTGAGCAACGCACAGTTTGATGTCTATTTTTTCCTATGTCCCCGTGACGCGACCAGAGCTACCATCTCGCATGTTCCAGAAAGTGTACAAGAAAAACCTTCCTCTCGTTGTACCCGAAGGTGTAGTGTTTGCGATAGTTATATCTACCTGAACCTCTATATAGGTGATCTCGATGGTTGGCATACCCTCCCTCCCGTGACTTTTCGAGGTAAATTGTTCGATTCACACACTGCCGAAGCGACGCTCAGTGCAAGTGATCCCCTCCTTCGGCGAATGGACAAGCTAATATCGCTTTCACAGTTGGCCCTTGCGAAACCTGCAAGAACATTCCTATTTCCCAGATACATTATACGATTTGAAGTGACTGCCTCGCAAGCTGACTTATGGTCAGGGGACAACCATACCGCTCTGGCTGACCCTTACAGGAGACGGCGAACAAACCGTCGCCTCCTCTCGACCCCAAAGCAATCAAGCACTCCTCGTTCGTTCCTTAGCGACAGGTTTTGATGCCACTGAGGACACCGAGCACCGGACGGACAACTGTTTCTTCGAGAACATCGCACGCGCCGTATTTTGGGCCGCCGAAGGCTACAGGGGCCACCTTGAGGGAAACGCAGTTTGTAGGGCGAAATCGATGTCAAGAGTCTCAAACCGAGTGCCTTGTTCCCCAGGGCCACCATCAGCGTGCGCCAGTAACTCTTGTAGAGTCCAGATCGCGTTGGTTGACGCGCCACGCGGTACCACTTGGATCTCCAGCCGTTTGAAGTAACTGGATTCGTTGTTACCATACCCAAGAGCATTCCCCTACTCAGGCAAAAGGTGACAATCGCCAACTCCCCTGTACTGTGTGGGTACGCTCACACGCGCCGCCAGAGTACGCCCAAGAGCAGGGTGCAGATTACAACAAATCAGTCGGGGTTTTGGAGAACGGGATGAAGTCCTTTTTTCTCGTGGTGCAAGGACTCGAAGGGTAATCAAGGTTGGCGTATTTTAACTCGACGGACTTTTATTCCCCTATATCGTCTATTCCCATGGCCATGAAAAGGATCATTTCAAACGTATCGTCTCCCTTTTTGGATGTTGTGCCTCGGGTACCCACACCATCCATCAATTCTTTATCAGTTTCAGGGACATGCCATGCGATTGACTCTGGCCGACGATGCGCAACAAAGACGAATGTTCGATCTGCATCTTCGTCTGCTCCGATCTGCCTCCAAGATTCTGGGGCATCTGGCTCGCCATCTGGAGGTGCTCTCTTGCTCTCGGTCGGCCGAACTCGGCGGCGCGCCAGGACTGGCTGGAACGAGAACCAGAGACCGAACGCTGACCAGAACGGTGTCTCTCTTGGAAGACTGCGGACCTTATAGGAGATGACAATTTTGACAGGTGGCACTGACAATGGTGCACAAGACGATGAAGTGAGATGTATGAGGGTGCGGAGAAGCGGGCCGAAGAGTTCCGGAAAATACACCTGTGAATGTTTGCGGAAGATAGTGAGCCATGGGTGTCTCAGCAAGTCAAAATCAACGAGGGTACTTGCGAGATCGCTGCAAACGATGTGTGTCAGCCGACGGGAGCCGAATTCGCTGGCGATGGAGGTGGCATGGTCAAGATTTCCCCAAGTGAGCGATCTCACGAAAACTACGTCCGACTCAGAGTGGTTCCCCTCACTCGAGGTATTTATTCCGAGGTTGTGCTGCAAGAGGGGACAAACGTCCGGGAGATCCGTGGCGATCACGAACCCGTCTGGTCTGTTAGCATATCGTATCGCCCTCGCGACGCTTGCTGCTACCACGCCTGTCCCAGATCCCAGCTCGATAACACCCAGAGCCTCAAACAGGTCATCCACAAAGGGCGGGTCAAATTCATGTACGTCGCCATCGGCAGGGCCAACGTAAGTACAAAGTGCATAAGCAGCTTCCCTATACGGCGCGCGTTCCGAGGACGGGTTGGTCTGAGCCTTGAAGGAAAAGGGGACGAAGTATTCACCAGACCCTGCCTGCGATACCGTATCTAGAGATTGCTTCTCGTTGTGCCTCTACGCCGAATGCATCACCGCCGCCATCTCCCGAAGGACGTCTGAGTGCTTGATTTGTGAAGAGGCCAACATTTGGAGTGATGGAGAGACTTGGCGGAAAGTTTGGGTGGTAAACCATTAACGTCAAAGGCGTTTGTGTACGGTTGTTAGGATCCAAAGGCTCCGACTTCCATATATAGTTGGGACCTGCTAGTTTTGTCGGGATGGCTGGTTGCAGGCAGTCAACAATGAACTTGAGCCTCCAGGTCCCCGATAATCTGGAGGAGCAAGATATCGGCTTGTACTTCCACTCTCGCGGAAGCTCCCTAACCATCTCTGATACTGATATCTCTTCCCCGATGTCTCGCTCTGCTTCTCAGCCGCACCTCGACACGCTGGGGCAGCCATTTGCTCCACACTCCACGTACGGTTCATTGAAGTCACCGTCGCTCTCGCAAGTCACAGATGTACAGCAAGACAGACGACTCACTGTTCGCCAACCCATCTTGCGTTCGCGAACGGTGCCTCACCTCCCGTCAACCGTGTCCGGACATGCGAGCACAGAGGATGACCCTCCATCTTTCGCGTTCTCAGCGGAAAAGGTGCAAAGGATGCAAGAATGGGCACTTACCTTCGTCGTCGGTAAGCTAGACGTCGCTTCTCAACCAAGGGATATCAATTGTTTTTGTATCTAGTTCAGTTCGACCTTGATCTCGGACCGGTCGTGCGAGCAGTACACCCTCCGATGTACCTGTCCCCTTCCGAGAGAGAAAACATGTCTGTCTTTTATGAGCGCATTCTTCGTCGAACTGACACGCTTTTAAAGCGCGTTCTCTTCATTCCCCGACTCGTTGCAGTTTGAACAGGGATCCGAAGTTCATTCGTTTAGGATTAGGGTATACCCCGAGTCCTCTGAAGCACCTGTGGAAGACTTTCGTGAAGAACGGCGTCCTCGGCCTTTGGACGGGTTTATCTATGGTTTCTCACATTTCTGCCAAAAGAGGGACCCGACGTCGAAGCGTGGCTACCAGCAGGTGAAGTTCGAGGACGGTGGGGGAATTACCACGGGGAAATTGACGAGATTGTGATAGTCTTCGTTGGTGCTCCTAACTCACCACCAATACCCGGCGCTGTATACCTCTATTATCTCCCAACTCGGCCCGCTTTTCCATAATCACGGTGTTCCAATGCTCGAGACAGCATGTCATAACATCGCGAGTTGGTACGTCGTTTCCTTCTCGTATTCTCGGTCGCACTCTGAACCCACAGATGCCAAAGAAAGGCAAAGCCCATCGCCAGGCTCGACTGTCGAACTCGGCTTCTTGGGTTCTGTGCTTCATGTCGAGCTGCCTCTCAGTTCCGATAGCCAACAACTCGCCGAGACCAATACGTTCGATGAGCGATTCAATCCAACCGTACACGTTAGTACCCCTCAATTAATGTTTACCTGGCCCTTCTGACTGACCCGTTGAACGTGAATGTGTAGCTCCTCGCATCCTCCGGACCATTCTCCCCGCCACCAATACACCTCTTCGAAGCGTCGTTGGCACACCTATGGTCGCTGTGGGAATGCCTGGTGTTGTGTGAGCCAATCTTGGTCTTTGGACCATCGCCCGCGATGACAAGCCAGGCTGTTTGGTGGCTCCGTGACCTTATACGCCCGGTATGTCATCCCGGTATGCTTTTTTTCTGCGCTACCGACACCGTCACGACCTGCGCAGATCCCGCTTGCCGTAGATATTCGCCCGTATTTCACAATCCACGACAAAGATCACTCTTTATTGGTGAACAAGGCTCCTCCCAAGGCGGGGCTCCTCATTGGTGTCACTAATCCCTTTTTCGAGAAATCGTGTGCGCACTGGCCACATGTACTGAGTGTGGGACGAAAGTCACAGTGAGTGCGATCTGCCTCGCCACTCAATTGATGCTTATGTATGCACCATGGGATGATTACCACCAGGTCGCGCAGGGGGACTAACACGGTTGTCACCGGCCCCTCTCCCGGATGGACGACAAAGACGCACCGACGACACATTTCCAAGGACCGGCAACTGCTCAAGTCCCTTGAGAAAGCGTGCACTGGTCATGAGGTGGAGCGTACGTACAAAACAATCAACCCCGTAGGGACGGTATATTGACGATGTCGCGGACAGAAATCCAAGCCTCGCTCGACATGCGCCGACACTTTTGCGCGCGGACAAACGCCATGCTCGTCCCACTCAATCGATATCTGAACACGCTCATGCCGTCCCCCTCGGAGCGCAATGCAGGAAAGGTGCGACTGAAGCCGTTTAGCTCGAGTGACTTCTTGGCGTCACTCAAAATGAGTCCCTTGGCGCTGCCGTTCAAGTCGTCATCGAAGCAGAAGGAGTTTTATGACAAGTGGCTTCGGTCGCCGTCATTTGGATTGTGGTTGGCGCATCAGGAAGAGGTGATCGGAGCGCTGCTTCGCGAGAAGACATGAGAGCAGTGTCCTTTGTGCGGTTAGATTACTTCCCATGCTCCGTCCAATGATATACTCGATTTACCCCGGAATGGATGGCTGCTTGCTAGGCCATGGCCTTGGGTTGGTCTCTTGAGTGCCACAGGAACACAACAGAGACAAATAAAGCACAGTTAATACAGCTCTGAAACCAAATGCAATCTTGTCCGCTTCCTCTTTGCATCGACATCAACCCGCCCCGCCACTTGTTATTCGTCCCCCACGAAAGGACGTGTGTTTACCGAGTCTACCTACGAAACTGTATAAACAAACGGACGGAAGGGTCCCGTAATCAGAGTCACTGTATCCATACCTAATCATGTAAGAAACCCCTCCATCCTTCTGTGTCGCTGATCCTGTAGCGCGCAGAACCACCCTTTTGATTCTCTGTGTATGCGCTGAGCTCTTTCCACTGTCGTTGTCCTGTCGCCCCCATTTTTTGTGCCTGTTGTCTATCATCATGTGCACGTCGGTACTCAACCAATCCTGTCATTTCTGTCCTCTTTCTTCTAGTGCAAAACAAGTGTTTACTTGCCCTCGCTCGAAATTCCGCTTTTGAGTCATGCCTGAGGACGATTTTGACATTTATGGCGAAGACGACGGTTTCGTGACGAGCAAGACGGAGCAGGTAGGTCGCACCTCGAGCGCATATACGCACCGTTTTGCTGACTTGCGGTGGAATTGGGTGTTGTGCTGGTGATGCATAAAGGACGACGGCTTTCAAGATGAAGTACAGGTCGAAGAGCCTGTCGAAGCCGTGAGCACCCCAGTGGAGCCCTTGACAGGTGAAAAGCGTCCTCGATCCGACGAAGACGAAGATACAAAGCATTCAATAATGCCATTCTCGACCGAACCTTCGCGTGCCCATTCCGCCCCCAACAACCCTATCCCGAGCCAAGCAGGGCACGCAAAATCAGAACCGACAGGACCGGACGTCGCGATGAACGGGAGCTATCACTCAAACGGTGGACATGGCGGCGGTGGAAACGTGGACCCGTCGATGATGGGTTATGATGCGCTGTACGTTGGGGATTTACAATGGGTCCGTTCTTTATCCTGTCAATTAGTTTTCGCGTGTGCAATCTGTTCTGAGCGTTTTTGTTTCGTTTTCTTGTTGCCATTGCTTGTTTTACAGTGGACGACGGACGAGGACGTGCGCCAAGTCGCTCTGAATGTCGGCGTTGCGATTGATCACCGGGATATCACGTTTTCGGAACATAAAGTGAACGGCAAGAGCAAGGGGTTAGTTAGGCAAAACTAGAACTTCGTTGTCGTTGATCTGACGGCTGGTCTACAGGGTCTCCTATGTAGAATGCGGAAGCTTTGAAAACGCCAATGCCCTCAAGACGTGGTTCGACAACAAGTGCGTCGTTTATCTCGTCTGGTGTCACAATGACGAAATGGGTTCTTTCCAGTGACTTTCAAAATAGGCGTGCAACCGCGACGCTCACTGGCTCCTCACAAGGGAATCCGTTCCGAACGCTTCCCAAAGGTAAGCAAGGTGCATATATGCGCGACAATGTACACTGAAGAGTCTGATGAACAGAACCCCCGCCGCGCGAACAACGGCCGCAGGGTACAGTTATCCAGCCCGGAGGCGGGCCCATGGGTCGCGGCGGCGGCGGCGGCTACCGTGGGGGTGGTCCCCAGATGGGAGGCGGCATGCAGGGAGGCAATATGCAACGCGGGGGAGGCATGATGGGTGGTGGAATGATGCGGGGCGGCGGCATGCCCAATATGATGGGCAACATGGGACCCATGGGCATGCCAAACATGGGTATGATGAACGCGATGGCCATGGGGAACATGGGCATGGGCGGGTTCGGCGGCGGTGGCGGCTTGGGCACCGGATTCGTAGGCGGCGGCCGGGGCGGGATGATACCCCAAGGTCCACGTGGTGGAAGTGGGATGATGGGCGGTGGGGGAGGACGCAGCGGAATGGGTATGAGCTTTTAGCAGCCTCTTTTTGTCCTCGCGCTGTTTTTCTTACGGAGGTCCTCTTGGATGTATTCGTTATAGGTATGGGAATGATGGCCGGTGGGGGCCGCGGCGGCGGATATGGCATGCAAGGACACTTCAATCCAGCGTTCATGCAAGGACAGGGCGGACAGTATCCTCAAGCCAAGCGCTTCCGAACGGACGATGGGAGCTAAGAAGATTAGCCAGCCAAAAGCTCGACGTTCAAGTTTTGTCTCGAGTCATCGCAGCGCCGACCGACGTTGAAAGCGCACCTCGGACCTTTTTTTCTTGCATACTATAGATTCGCAGTTCATGTTATTATTGTCGATCGCTCTCCCATGTCTCTTCTTCGTGTTATCTATTCATGTAATTATATCGTGGCTCCCTGACTTATTTTCCTCACTCGAACCTGGGGTGACATTATAATGCAAGTAAAACATTGTATTTGTATGCGAGTTGTGACAAGAGCGGTATGCGTATACAGTGGGGGTTTGCAAAAGAAGTAGAGGGAAAAAGAAGGGAAAAGAAAAACAAGGGCCATAGATATATATGTTATGTGGTCATGTGGGGGATATGGTGACTTGTGTAAATCCGATCGAATCCTACCGAGAGGGATGGTTGAAAACCGCGTAGGTGCGGTGATGACATGCGTTGATCCGTGTACCTTAGTCGCATCTAGATGATTCAAGAAGAAGAAAAACAATCGAGGAAAGTCGATGGGAAATCGAGTACGCGTCGTGTGTCCATGGGTGGTGTGGCATGGTAAATCTTGGGGAATGGGCTCTCCTGGAGAGGAGACGAACAGCACAGAGCAGGGAATACAAAGGAAACACGGGTGGGTGGTATGACGTTCACCCGATACACGGTGCAAATGCAGCAATCGTTTGATCGATGGGAGCGGACGGGGGAGTAGGAATTACATGCCCTGTCTCTCGCGCATCTCGCGTTCGCGCTTTCGTCTGCGCTTCTCTTCTTCGTAGCGTTTCTCCTCTTCGAGGGCGATCTCGTCTTCGCGTTTCGCGAGCCGGGCACTGTGTGGCGTGTGAGCGACGGGTATTGTGTAGACGCTGGACGACGGATGGCAAGAGGAAATGTCAGGACTAACCTCCGCATCTCTTCCTTCATCACAGCGCCCGCGTCCGCCTCCATATCCTCGTCATCGCTCAACACGTCCCGCGCGATGTACGAACTCCGGTCCTTGCCGAACAGCTTCCAGATCTCGGAGCTGAACGCGTTCTCGGGTTCACGTCGCTTCGATGGAGGGGGTGAAGGCGAGAGCGAGGGCGACCGTGGTCGCTTCTTGGGTGGTATCCCTCCCGATCGGGGAGGTGCACCGCCCGCCACGGACACCGATTTGGTAAAGTGCGATCTGGGGACTGGACTCTTGGACTGCGAAGACTTGAAGGAGGAGGACGAGAGCTTTGGGATCGTCGACGAGGATGTTTTGGTGCTCAGCGCAGGTCTAGACTGCGAGGACGGCTTGGATCCAGATGAGTTGGATGACATCTTTCCATTGGCAACCGGAGGATGCGATTTGGCCAGCAGTTGCGACGCGGTCTCTGCATCACCACGACAGTTGGGTAACATGACTCGAGAGACATGCGGCGAAAAAAATGCACTCACTTGGTCTCGGTGAATCGGCACCCGAGGACGACGTAGAATCAAGCGAGGCGCTCGACTGTGTACCGGGAAGAGAAGCGAGTTCCTTCTTCTTCGCCCTTCCGAACCAGTCGTTGAATTCGCGGGCGTCGTCACCATCGAGGGTCACGTTTTTCGCCCTAGCCCTGTCCTGAAGAATTTCGTCAATCGTCCTCGTGTCCCGTTTGTTCACGTTGAGCTTCGTCAGCGTGTTGGGCAGCGCAGCAAGGCGCGCCTTGACCGACTGGGCAGAGGCTCCAGAGTCGGAGGTGGGCGCTGACTGGACATCGATAGCGCCGCCCGGGAGTCGACGGCCAGCCTTGCTATACCCCGTCCCCGCGCGTTTGAGCTGATACGTACGCCGCATATCCGCCTCCATCCTCCGCTGCCGTTTCTCCTCCCTCGTCAACACCATCGCAGGCGACCCCGCCCTCGAATCGTCGCCATCGTCCTCCCCCACCCGCCGTCTCCGCACCTCGTCCTTGATCCCCGAATGCGAGGTAGGCCATCTCGGCCCCTGCTGCTTCGCCTTCTTGGGTCCGTAGAGCAACGCGTTCCGAGCTTCCTCTTCTCGTCGTGTCTGCTCCGCCTCCCGTCGTGCTCGCTCGGCCTCCTGCTTCGCCTCGAGTTCCTGCTGCTTCTTTTGGTCCTCGAGCCGTTGCTGGCGGAGCTTTGCCGCTTCCTCGCGGGCCTTGCGCTCGGTTTCTTCTTGTTTCTTGCGTCTGAGCTCTTCGTTCCGCTGACGCTGCTCGAGCGCCGTCTGGACTGCGCTCTGCGCTTCCTTTGTCTGTGAGGCGCTGAGCGCCATGAGGGCGGCAAATCCAGACATTTTGGAAGGGCGAAGAGGGATGGCAAAAAGTTAGCCTGTGGTGTCCCGCGGACAGGTTAGCAAGAGAAGGTGAGTGCGCCCAAAACCAGATGAAGCGAATAGTCTGAAGTTACAGCTGTCCAAGCAAGGACAGCCACGCTTGTCCACCGCGGCAGTGCGATTTGTCAGCGCACATTTATCAATGGCTGTGCCAAACTTGGACAATGACTTCGGGTACAGCAACATCCACAGCATTCGCGTTCATATCTCTAAAAAGTCCTCTTCTTCCTCTACCAATCTATCTATGAATTGGAAGAACGACGCTCCAGGGAATCCGACAACGTTGTTATAATCCCCATCAATCTTGCGAATGAGAATGCTGCCGAGACCCTGTATTGTGGTGGTCGATTCATGTATACTTGTATGGGCATAGCACAATGGAATCAAAGCGTACCTGCACCGCAAAGCCACCTGCCCTGTCGAACCCTTCGCCATTGTCCACGTACGCTTGAAGGATCTTCAGAGAGTTGTCCACAAAGTAGACGAGCGTCCGCTCATCCAACTGCCTATCCAACGGTGAACAAACTGCAATAACAGACCGAACGCACTCACTTCGTCGCATACCCCGGCGCGGTGAGAACAGGGTAAACTAGACACAAACACCGTTCGCACGTCTCACGCCCGAATGTAAACCAACGCTCACCGAGCGATACGCCCGTCACGACCTCGCACACGTTCCCATTGAGGTCCTGCAACATGCGCAAATGATCCACTTTCGAGATCGGCTTCTCCAGCAGCTCCTGTCTCGTGCCCAACTCCATCTCGAGCGTCGTCGATGGCAGCGCGTGCGTGAACACGACCGTATCCGCTGTACGACGTGTGATGTTGTGAATCCTGCGATGAGAAACGCAGCTCACCGCCGATGACGAGATCAGGAGGGTCGTCTGGGCTCTCGGTCTATCGCAACGCCGTCGACAGGACACGTCATCTGACGACGAATGTACGCACCACGAGCCTCTCGTATACCTCTATCGCCTTGTGCATCGCAGTAGCGACGGGATATTCATGGATCCGCTCAAACGAAGACAGGGGCAAGTCCTCGGCGAACGTCGAGGGCACGATCTCCGGTGCGAGACCCTGGTGGAATGAACAGCGTGTGTTTAGGTTGGATGACGTGAATGAACAGATGGTCGACAGATGTAGGTGGCGAATATTGGATGTACTTGCGATACAAGAGAGGCGCACTCACGAGCGTTCGAAGAATCTCGCTCCGTCGCGGGCTGGCAGATGCAAGCACGACTCGCTTATTCCTGAGTTTTTTGATCCCTGGTGTGTTCAGCGCATTCGCAAGGACGGGGTTGTGGGCTGCCATCGCGTTAGTGAAGGAGGTGGCAATGGGAACCTATCACAACGAGCATTGCCAAGAACTGCACGCCATCTGGACCAAATACTAATCTCAGAGTGTTCAAGTGTACAAGACCTGCTCGGTCATGCGCAGCGGCTTCGCAACTCTACACTACGAGTAGACCTACCCACCCACTTCCTCCTCTCCGACCTCAATCGTCCTTTTTTGCAGACTTGGGTGGTGGCGGAGGAACCATCGGCGTCGCAGGCACCGATGCCGGGAACGGCGATGCTGGCAATGGTACGCCTGCAGGTCTAGGACTATCCCCGCTCACGCTCCTCATCATACTGGGTGTCCTCGTTTGCCCACCCGTCATGCTCGGCGTCCGTGAATGTCCGCCCAGCATACTTGGCGTGCGCGAATGTCCACCTATCATACTCGGCGGTCGAGAATGCGGAAACGCTGGCGCACCGAGCCCAAGTCCAATCCCTGGCGTCGGAGGCACCGAACCAGAACCAAATATTGTCGAGGCTACGGATGCAGAAGGAGGTGGTGGCAGCGCCGGGGTTGTGTACGGGTATGGACTCGTGGGGCCGAACCCACCCGTGCCAGGGGTCGCCGAGTACGGCGTTCCCCCACCCTCGACGACCCATCCGTTGCCCTGTCGCACGACGCGTCCGGTATTTACGGAAGTGCGTTGGTGAAGGTGTCCACCCGCCCATTTGCGTTTGACAGCTGTCGATTCAGCGGCGACGATTCCTGGGGTCGAGTCTGCGCCAGTGACTGCTTCAATGGTACGGACCGTGATGCGGAGGAAATACGAGGCGCAGGTGAAGACACCACCGATGACACCAACACACCTGATGCAATTGTTAAGCGCCCGTCGTTGGAAAAGTAGCCTGGTACGTACCTAATTAACAACTGGACCAAAGAAGTCGTACGTTGGTGGATCGTGATAACCATCGGGTCCAAGTCGAACTTGAAGAAAATGCCAGGGGTACCTTGGTGGTCATTTAATTTGCGAGTATAATGTGTGACGCTGTATTGGTTCGTGTGGAGGGGCGCGGAGCGCGGCGCAACGTAGGTAGTAGGGACCACATGGAGGTAATACTGGTATGCCATGAACTCTGTCAGGCAAAGAAAGTAAGTCACCTACACGAACAAGCTAATATGGAGAACGCACGGTCTTTGGCGAGCTCAAATGAGTAGTCAAGTGGCTGAGCGATATCGGGAAAATAGGGCCCGAACGAAAACTCGGTGATGACATGTGAAAGATTCATTTCTACGACGGCATGGTTAAAAATGAGTGGGTGACGTCGCCAAAAGGAGACACACTGTCGTGGGGTACGTGAACAGGACTCGAGTATCCGTGCCCGAGCGTCGTGATATGCAAGTTGGCTGGCATATGAAACGACTGAGAATGACACACGAACACGACGGCGTATACTCACCAGTAACCTTCTTGACACCGAGGGAACCATAGATTCTGCACGCATCGCCATCTGCTTTGTGATTGTATGTCGGACGGTAGTCGGGTTCGGCGCGTTTGAAGACCGAGAAAAACCCGCGGGACTTTCTTGACTGGGCAACGGCCTGACGAGCGGAGAGATCCCTAGCGTGTTCCCTATGATGGAAGCGTCACGTAAGACGCTGATCGTGCCATGAGGTTAGGACGCACTTTAGAGTAGTAGCTTGTCCAATGTCGAATACAGTCTACGAGGGCTGATGAGATACAGCAAACAGAGGGAACCCAAGAGACGCACGCCGTCACGACGGAACCCCTTGCTGAGGAAAAGACGATCGCCAGCCACGTCGCGCAAGTCCACAGTGAGATCTAGGTCGTACAGGGATGAATGCCAGCAGCAAAGTGTGCTTGCTTGAGCACATACATGAGCAGGGAGTGTTCACTACCATGTCCACGTTGACGTTCATATAACTGCCCGCCTTGGTATCGACGCTGAACTCGTAATCGGGCCAGCCCCAGACATATTCTGCGAGATCATTCAACACAAGGAGAATAGCGAGAAGAATAACAAAAAGAGTGAGGAAACCGCGAGATTCGGAGCGAGCTTTGTATGTAGAAGGGAGCTTTGGGAACGCATCGAAGCGCGAGAGCCCGGGGACGGCGTCGTCGAGCTTGTCGAGCAGAGATTTCTCCGCCGTAGACATTGCTAGAAAAAAGACCAGTCAAAGAGTCGTTGTAAATGAATGTGTCCACAGACGTCGACGTGTCACTTCGATCGCAAGACCCCGGAGACCCTTGGTCACTTATTACGCAATGGCTCCGCGTCATTCTCCTCGTCGTTGGCCACGATGAGCACCGCACAAGATGCGATTGACCTCACGACATCCCCGCCTGTGGCATGTCTCCCCCCATTGACTTTCCGCAACTCAAGTCGCCATCGCACCGCGTCACCAGGTGACCCAAGTAGCTCTGAGCTTCAAAGACAGAAGCGAAGGCGACTAGAGGTCGGTTCTGATGTCGAATACGTCGCAGCGGATGGCAGCGACGTTGACCAGCCTCAGCAACAGCCACATCTGGCAGATACCAGCCAACCCAACTCCATTCTGACCCAGATCTCGACATGGGAGATACCCCCAGACGTGGTTCCAGACAACACACCTCTCCCAACGGGCGAGGAGTCCAGAGCACCACCGGCTCCCGTCGAACAGCCCGTCGCCACATCATCCGTTTCCATCGAACTCTCCGACTCGGATGATCCGATAGTCGCATCCCCGAAAGCGGACTCCCCAATCGTCGTGCGTGACGAGCCGGCTTCCCCTTCTCGGGTGCCTCCCTCGGGATCCACTGCGACTGCCGTGTCTATCCCAGAGCCTCTCTCGACATATACGTGTCCCATCTGTTTCTCCCCTCCGACCAACGCAACCCTGACTCCGTGTGGACATGTATGCTGCGGACAGTGCCTCTTTACAGCAGTCAAGTCGACCATCAGAAGAAATATGGTCGTCGCGATGGACAGGGCCCCTGCGCCGAGGTGAGTACCTCTGCTCCGATCTGGGGCATATTGCGTGACTCGTTCCCTCGTGATGCAGATGTCCAGTGTGTCGTGCGGAGATACCCGGGTGGGATGGACGTGGGGGTGGCGTCATCGGGCTGAAAATGCAAGTTTTGTATTCGTTATGACCGCCGTGCAATCCATGAGCGTGTCTGTCCATGTTAAGATCCCCTCTGTAGCGGTGAGCAGTGATCGAGCTCAGCTGTCCCTCGGGACACTGGCCTACGTAAGCGGTAGCTACTCGCCCTTGTAAGAACGACTAGGATGTAGCTACTTTCCGTGTGATCTTTCGGGGGCCGGAACGTTACACATTTGGAAGTGCGAAACATGTGAATACGCTCAAGCCTCATATCCGGTTAGCGACACTCTGCGCACACCGCAATGTCCAAGCCTGCAACTCCTTCTCAGCAGCTCACGCCGTTCGGAGCAGCCTTGGCCGGCGCTTTGGGTGCCTGCTTCAGCAATGCGTGAGTATTCGACATACCCCGGACGCTCTCACAGGATACTGATCCGCCCGGTGCCGCAGCGTAGTATATCCACTCGATGTGTGCGTGGACGTATCGTACGCTCGACACCAGACGACACTGACCTCGTCTCCGCAGCGCAAAAACACGGATACAAGCCACGTCATCGACCGCCAAGGGGAAACGCAAAGATGAGCTGACGATGCTGTCCGTCTTGCTGGACATCTTCAGGCGCGAGGGCATCTTGGGGTGGTACCGTGGATTCGCAGCGACGATGCTCAACACATTCTCCATGCGTGCGCAGTCTTCCACTGTCCAGTCTGATTCTTGACCCACCCGTCTGTAGAATACGCCTACTTTTTCTTCTACTCCCTCATCCGCACTTCCTACATCAAACGTCTCACCGCGAGAGCCCCTGCTGGTTCTAAAACACCCGTACTGTCGACCGCTGCAGAGTTATCCCTCGGTGCCGCAGCTGGAGCGCTCTCCCAAATTTTCACCATCCCCGTCTCGGTCATCGCAACCAGACAACAAGTCGGCCGTTCATCATGCGCTCAGAAAGCCAGCGAAAGCTTCCTATCCGAAACCGATCCCCGTAGCGACGGTGATGACGACTCGTTCTTTGGCGTTGCGCGAGAGATCATCCGTGAGGAAGGCGTGACGGGCTTGTGGTTAGGTATCAAACCAGGCATGGTGCTCACCGTGAATCCCGCGATCACTTATGGCGTGTACGAGCGGCTGAAGAGCATCCTCCTCCTCGCGAAGGCTACAGCCGGGGCAGCTGAGAAGCTCACCCCGGGAATGACCTTCTTGCTTGGCGCGTTCAGCAAGACCCTCGCCACGATTGTGAGTTGTTCCCTCAACCTCGGTCGGTTACCTCGCGCTGAAACCAGGACAGGTTACATATCCTTATATCATGGCCAAAGTGCGTATTCAAGCGCGTACGTCTGAGCGTGACACGGAAGAAGAAAACGGGCTTCCCCACTCCTCGCGGCCACCTACGAAAGCGAAAAAAGGGGCAGTCGGGCTTTTGATTCGCGTACTCGAGACGGAAGGTTTCGTCGGCTGGTATCAGGTAGCGCAGGATCAACCTCGTGTATGTCAAACCGTCTCGCTCATGTTTCTGTCCATAGGGAAT
>JBBPQL010000606.1:0-20855 GCA_038092515.1 Boletus subparvulus | reverse complement strand
CGACCCAGTGTTTCCGCAGCTCGGTACCTTCATACCTCCGGAGCACTGCTCCGCTTCAGGACTCCGTAGTATACTCCAGTAGTATATAAACTGTACTTACTATCCTCATGTACTTCAGTCTGAATATTGACTTAGATAAACTTCTTCTGTCCGACTCTGTCTGTCCCCTCATCCGATCCAGGCTTCGGACTTCGGCATTACCCTCGTTGTTGTTGTTGTCGTCTATCTTGAGCTCATTGACATCACCAACGTCTCCGAGCTACTCCGACCTGCTCCGCTTTTCCGGGACCCAATTAACAGCAAGGGCATAGCACATAAGCTAAGGCCAAGTCCCAACCAACTCCGACCAACTCCAGAGTTTCCGGAGTTCCCGCAAGAAGTTTGCACAACCTTAACAGGACTGCTCTGTCATCAATGTAAAGCAGTAGCTCGGATCTTGAAAGAGAACTTGTGCGAGTGAACAAAACAGCAATGTCGTTCAACAATTGTGGTACTAGGTGATGAAGAGCTATGTACAACTCGATGACCTCCAGTGCGAAATTGTGCTCGTCTACACAGTCGAGTTGACCGGCTGCCACAGCACTGTAGTATGATTTACATCACTTCTTCAACAACAGAAAGATAGTAATTTACTTACCTTCCAATGACAGACCCTGCCAGTGCAATGTCCTCAGCGAGCATGTCCTCGTACCCGACAGATGAGGACTGGCAGTGCTTTAAGACCAGGACATTCCCATGGAGTAACCGGTATTCCTGGGCGCCTGCACAGTACCTCAACAAAGACTGGTTGACGGGCATCATCAGCTCCTGGGTCCAATGAAACACTGTGTAGGCATGAGTGAAAGGAACCCCATGCGAGGTTGGAAACCGCTTGAATGTCTTGCGTTGGATGCCAATAACGTTTGTATCAGCTCTACTGGCATAGAAGTTGAGAATGCAAGGTTTGCTTAGCCAGTGTTCTAAATACAGAATGCCTTCCTGATATGGGACCGTCACAATCTCAGCGCAATCGTGCCCAGCTGCAAATAAGATACCAGACAAGTGATCATTAGGGTCCTTGTCGTCGTGTCAGTTGCTATACTCATATGCATATCCTAGGGCATTGACACACCGTGAAATTGAGGAGAATAGTCTCCCATTTGGACTGCAAGTTGCTCAGTGTAGTGAGAGGTGGGTGCACAGGCTGCATACTTGTGCCGATATCAGCAAGAGAGATGAGGATGTGATTGTATTTGGGCGTGTCTTGACAGCAAGGGCAGCTCAGAATGTCCGTGTAAAATACCTCGCGGCAAGGTAAACAAGTGTGATTAATCTGACAAAGTTTAGTGATTGAGGCCGGCTGATGCCACACTCAACTATGACAACACCTTGTTAGCTTGTTGCAATAGACAGATTGGAGACACTAGCCTGATGAAACATTTCGATCTGAGTCATTTGTACAATCTGTTGCAGGCTTTCTATTGTTCATCTTATGATCGTCTTCGATCATTCATACCATCTGTAGAAGTTTATCCATTGTTCGTCTTGTCATCTGTGGTGAGTGCAGCAAGAAGTTGACAGAGGTGGGGCAGAGACGCACCATAGTGGGGTAGACAAGGGAGTTCCAGAGGCTCGGCATACTTCAAGTTGAGTACAACAATGCCTTGTTAGCTTGTCACAAGCAGTTCAGAGACACCTCAGGTTGCTAGCTGACTCACTCCGATCCAAGTCTTTCGAACAAAGTCACAGAGTAGCAATCTATCTGTTGCTGCATTCATCGCCCAGGAATGCCATGGCACCAATGACAGCACAGCATCTCACACTGAGTATCCCCAACAAATGCTCAGACAAGCTACTAGTAGACCAAGATGCTTTCCAAGCAACGAGGTATTCCTGGGTCACATGATTGATGGAGAATGACTCAGAGGCATGGATATGATAATCAGAAGGTGACAGAGTTAAAGATCAAGGGGCAGATCGGATACCCCCCCCATACGGGTATAGTCAATACTAGTACAGAACGAACACTAGCAGTCAAAAATACCAACTAGCCGAAAGGAAAGAGTGTCGAATGAAGCAGAATTGAAAAGGGTGAAAAGTCACGGTAAAGGGCACTTGGAAGCCTGCTTGCCAGCACGTAACATTTGTCTTCAGCCTTGTGGGGTGCAAGGACTAAACACTTACCTGTTGTTATAGTCAGAGTAAATACAATTTTACTCACGGGCACACCGCTTTCTGAGCTGTACTTTGGAAAGCAGTGCCGCAGTCTCAGAATTACCATTCTTTTTGAAAGCATTGGGGTCCAGGACTGTCTATTTATGCTCTTCAACTTCCAAGTCTGATTGGCGCAGGACACAGAGTGTGAGCATTTAACTGGTAAACCTTTGGCCCAGAGTTCAAGTTGTCAGCACGAAAAGGACCTGGATGAGTGACTCACCCGTTGATTGTCCCAGTTGAAGGCATGCAGAGAGGCACGTACCATGACAAGTGTTCCCTGACGCAACTGCGAGTACCATTCATTAGGGGGAATGAGCTCGTCATCAATGTTTCTGAAGTCAAGTTGGCGGAGCTTCGTGTGGATGTGCTTGAAAAGGTCTCCCCCATAGTCAGGTAGGACAGTGGGGTCATGCAGATCTTTCGTTGTCACTGCTTGTACTAGTAGATGTCAGCAGGCCTCTATTAGGTACTGATCGCAATCACCTTGTTTCTGGACATTCTGCACAACAGGTGCCAGGCCTGCAGCCTCTGCATATAAGTCATCACTGAATCCAAGGTCCATGTCATCTATGTCCTCCACCTCGACTGCTTTTGAGCTGGCCACCTTCCCAACAGCAGGGCATTCAGTCAACACCTTTTTTTTCTTGGTGCTACGGTCCGCGGGAGGTGCGGCATTGCGAGCCCCCCCAGCAGCAGCATATGTACATGGGATCAGTTACCACAACAATGTAGTCGGGATCCCCTGTGGTCTTGGCTCCCACGTGTGCCATCCACTCTGTGAAGTGGACATTCTGTCAATGTGTCAGTGAAGAGGGTCACACAGACAAGTAGAACGAGTACCCTTCCTGTAAGCTCATTCCGGTCTTGCTGGACTACCTCACACAGCGTCCCCAGTTGGTTGTCCCACAAGTTAGTGAAGTCCTCAGTGGCATCAGAGGGTTTGCCAAGAACAAAGACGCTCTTGACGCGGGTCTTGTCATCAATCAATGACGGCTTGAATAGAGAAAATCAGTCTTGATGATCAAATGGGATCTGATTGTCGAAGGAATCACTTACATTGAACATTGAACTGACAAAATGATTACCCTTGGCGGAGAATTGAGTGCCACATAGGGCAGGCCTGATCTCACCAACAAGGATGGTCTCAAAGTTCTTGGTACCGTTGAGAGAACAATATTCCCAAATAGTGTTGGCAACGATGTGACGAGCAAAGTCGATGCCATACGTTGAACGAGCCAACACGTGATGACTTGGCATGGCCAGAAGGCTGTCATAGACACTGTTGTAGATATCGCTGGCACTGTTGGTGGGATCCGAGGATGCTGACTGAGCGAGTATAGTACATTGTCTGCAGAAGTGGGTTGATGCAGGATGCAGGATGGTACAAGGGACCCAGGGCCACCTTCTGAGCTTTTATGACCTCAAGGTCGATGGAAATATATCCGGGGTGTGCATTGTTCTGCAGCTATCTGCGATTGGTGAGACCTGGCAAAGAGCATTCAAACCCTTTTCTTGTTTGATTAACGATCAGGAACAACGAGCTGGCAGAGGTATCAATGGAGACAGCAGAAATAAATGTCTCAGACTCTCAGTACTCACATCTTGTACGTCGGAGATCACAGTCGTCTTCCCCTGCGTTGGTGTGTGCCTTTTGCTTCAATGGATGCTTATGTAGCATGCAGGGAGGGTCATTGGTGTGGGGGGTCGTCACATTGCAGTGGATCACAACTCCCTGCTCAATGTCGTCCAACACTGTTGATACATTGCATGTATGTTGTAAACATGCTGTGAGGGTCTCTGAGGAGACAGTCAATGTTTGACAGGATCTGCCAGTAAGTGCTGACAAATCACATTCAGCCTATGCAAGCTGGGGCCCTTCTGAGTTCTGGATCAATATCAAGAGATTCAGGATTTCAAGCCGCAAGGTTTCATGCTGAACATCACTCCTTCTGGCGACACGTGATTCGTTTAATGGAGAAAGGGCACAGAATCACAAGGCCAGCCAATGACTTTACATGCGAGAGCATCACATACGGTGACTCTGTTCCTTTGCTTCCTTCAAGGTCCACGACTGCATGTACCATCATTGATCCTTGGGATTTATGTACTGTCATCGTGAATCCTGGCAAGATGGGTACTTGTGTACACTTGAATTTGAGGTCTCCACCATGAAATGGATGGCGAAGGTGCACATCAACCATGTCCGCAATAACAACTGATTGATGAGGCTGCAAATGAGGGAGAGGTGTATCCAAGGTTGATGGTGTATGCACAACACAAGACACCGCATGGCGGTGGTTGTTGGCGTCGATGGTGTATCATGTTGGAAATGTGCATTCTGTGCATTTACTGTAAGACCTACGGGCAGGCATTTCCGTGAGGGTGTAACCCCACATTGCTAGACAAACCCCCCTGGCATTAACATTGGTACCCTGGCCATATATGTAGCTCAGTGGGTAGAGCACCTGGTATATGTAAACCTAGGAGGTCGCTGGTTCAATCCCGGCTCTGGTCACATTTTCTAAATATCACACACTCACCAAGGTACCAACACACCCGTTGACAATACCTGACTCGACATCAAAGTTCTGCGTAATCATGACAGGCATACCGATGACAAGTGGGATCCGACCCAAGCGCTGTTGTGTTTCACTGGAATGCAGCTGACAGAGGAAGACAGATTCGTCTGATGTCAGTGTTGTGTTGTTCACACGATCAGTGGATTCATACCAGTGCGCACAGGACAGGCAGTATGTCGAGCAAAAGCGAGTGCAGCCCTCTCATTCAGAGTGTCTTTCACCTCATTGCCTGACACAAGGATGGGTGCGCCCAACCATTCCTCATTGTCCCATGAAGGACGAGCAGTGCTCAGCAATCTCAACCACAGTAAACGATAGTTGCTGTCAGTGCACTTACCAACCTGCAGGCGGGACAGCAATTCAATGAACCTGCTGTCAGCATCACTAGACTGCCACTTGATTTGTGTTAGCAGTACAACAACGTCCACAGACAGCCATAAGAGTTGACCGAAGACATCTGCCTGTGCACTGGTGTTAGAGACATTATGACTTTTTGACCGATTGTACAATGACCGTTGACCTACCAGGGGCAGCTGTGCAAAGTCCCCATCGAAGACAATGTTAGCACCTCCAAAAGGTAAATCGTTGCCTTTCACGATACACAAGGCCTCATGAATATTGACAAGCACTCTGTGTCCAATTACAGAAACCTCGTCCACAAGGAGGAAATCAACCCCCTCCCATTTGGCAATCAGATCACACCTACTCTTTGCTGAATATCTGGAACCCTTTCTTTCATTGAGGTTCAAAGCTGCATGTAGAGTTGACCCCGAAACATTCCTGGCAGCAACGCCCATGAACGAGCACATGCAAAAGCGCCTATTCTGTCCTGTCCACTTGAAGAACTCTTGGATGGCATGGATTACCCATGTCTTTCCCATACCTCCAGGCCCTCCTATAAACATCCAAAGAGGTGGTGGGCGATCCTGCATCGCCTGCTGTGTGACCAAAGTGAATGTGCGATGTTGCTCAACATTCAAAGTAAACTCCACTGCAATCTGGTCGGAAATTGGCTGAGGATGACGCACGGAGCAGAGCAAACCTAGGCTAGCGACGATGGGAAAAATGGAGCGATTCTGGCAAGACTCATGGAAGAAAGCTCCAATTTCAGTGTCCTGTACACAAACTTTGGGTTGAGCGTCCTCTGGGTGGCACACGTAGTCTGGAGGATTGCAATCCACGGAAAGTAAGCTACACTTCAAACACTCGAGCCGTTCACTATACGCTGCCCTCCATTCATCTTCGAGCATTAGAACAGTTCCCGATATGTTGTACTCGTCACAAGACACATCAGACCATAGTGAGTCGGAACCAACAGAAGCCAGATCAAACCTTCCTGACTGTTCTAGATGGTAAATGCATTCCATGCTCATGGTCTGTTGCAGGAGCTTGTTTTGCGACTGAGATTTTTCAAGGGATGTCAAAAACAGTAGGCGGTCGACTTCATCCCCACTGTGATCATGCGAGAGAAGCTCTTCATCTTGTCCATGGTTGACAATCTCAAGAGGTACATTTCTCTCAGAGATCATACAACCTCACTGCTGGCGCTGTGCCATATCATCATCGTGTGCATCCTTGCATTCTTGGATTGCCTGAATATTATCAATAAACCTTCTTTGACCAGGGTATGTTCCTGTTTGATCCCCCACCCACACTTCATAAGCGCGGGTCCAACTGCTGCAATTTTCACGAAGGTCTGAAGCACGTCGCCAAGGTTTGAACAGAATTAGCATCAAATGTGCGTGCCGCACTGCCGTGTCCTCTCGATCGCCCCTTGGCAACCCTGGTCCGACAGGAACTGGTACATACTGTCTCTTGGGATGTCACACCAGAGCTTGACGAGTCCCATGTTCTACATGTTGCGGCAAAAACATGAACCGTTTTAAAGATCCTTGCCTGGCTGTGATGGTTTCCTAAGGGTATAAAACCTACCAACAGACTGTAGCAAGTATAGAAATAGTTAGTGGGTATGATTGGTTTGTCCCAAAAGAGACTCAAAAGGAAAGGGAGAAGTCTGGGAGAAGTCCGATCGACGGGGTAGAGCACTATACAGCTCTAGGTTGGTAACCCAAGTTTCCGAGGCTTTCTAGCTAGGTTTCCCATGCTAGACCGAACCCGACCGGTCCATTCTGCATGTAGTCCGAGTCCGGACTTCATTTTCCCGCAATAGACCGGTCGGTCTCACGTTGGTATCCCTTTTTGATAATATGTTTTTTGATCGTTCTGTATCTGTTGACGGTCAGATATCTTTTCGTTAGAGTTCTAAACTTTATCTACCATAACTACACAGTCCTGGGCAATTCCCGGACTATAAAGAGTTTGTACTTTGCATTTTGAATGCATCTTTTGGCACCTGTTCGATATTCTGCTTTCCGAACGTTCTGTCTACCATTTTCCACACATCTGAGTCCACTACTGTTACAGACCCATATTAATTTTCCCAGATTTCTCCCTATTTTTCCTGATTTTCTAGAGCGACTTTCGCATTTAGCCCCTATCACCCGAAACCACCAAATGCTCAAGTCCCCTCATAGTCCAAACCCTTTCACCTCATGGGTACCATGTGTATGGCAGTACACCTCATGTTCGCCTCATGTCAGCCTCACCGATCACACATGCGCACTGCCTACCTCACCTTATCCTCATGGTTAGCTTCTCTTCCATTACATGGCTGTACTGATACACCTGTTATCCTCATGTACGACTCATGGAGGAGTCATGTAGCATAGCATATTGTTCGATCTAGTGTACACATAGCCAAACCCCTGTGTAGTATATAAAGCCTCAATAGAGCACCAGGAGGACCTCAGTCTTGTCCTCTTGGAGATTTCCCATCGTCTCTAGGAGCTACCAGATCAATCCTATTGTCACTACTTGAACTACTAGCGCTCTTAGTGAGTGTTGGTCGTTTCAGCTGCGCCATATCCTGAGTGCTCTCCACAAGAGCGGTGCCAGTATTCGTACCATCTTGCACCAAATTGAGGACGCCATTGCAAACGGGTACAAGCCCCACAATTATGGTCAAGATGAACTTGATCTTGCGCTTCTCGTCTATTGCGCCAGAGGTACCAACCTGCTTTCTGCCCTTAATCAACATCTCTGCCTCCCCACCGTCCACACAGTCTGTCGTAACACACTATCTATTCCCATAGCACCAACCATCGGCCCTATCACCACTGAGACCATCAAGAAGAACATCCATGACATTGCCATTGAGCCTTGCTCGCTGGCTGCAGGCACAACTGGTACCCTCCGTGGGGTTAGCCTTCTCACCAATGAAACAGCACTTGAAGAAGCTGCCACATATCATCTCGCTGAAAATGGTGTCAGGGGCTGCTGCTGGAAACACGCTGGCAAGGCATATCCATTCCTCGACACATACGAGTCAGCCAAACAGCTTGTGGAAAAGATCTCATCGGGCGAGGTACACCTTGGGAAGGAGATGACAGTTGTTGTTGCCCACTGCTTTGGAGAAGATGGGACATATCCCTCCTCGCTGCTCCATAATGCAAGGCTGAAGATAATTCTGACTGGAAAGTTATGATACACAATCTTATAGATGCATGGTACGAAACGGATGCTGATAAGACCATCGGACCACTTTGGTCATTCGCAACTGATGGTGATGCAACCTGCCGCAAAGCGGGGCACAAGGTTTTCATGTCATCGAAACTCGCTCCTTCTTCTCTGCTCTTCTGTATTCTTTCTGATCTCCTGGGGCTTAATCTTAATGTCGGTCCCCACAAAATGACACTAGACTTCAACTACAAGCATCTTCTCAAATGTACGTTTTAAAGATCCTTGCTGGGCTGTGATGGTTTCCTAAAGGTATAAAACCTACCAACAGACTGTAGCAAGTATAGAAATAGTTAGTGGGTATGATTGGTTCATCCCAAAAGAGACTCAAAAGGAAAGGGAGAAGTCCGGGAGAAGTCCAATCGACGGTACTCAGCGTTTAAGAACAAGTCCGAGCAGAATGCGAGCGGTAGTCCGAGCGTTAATCCGATAGTCCGAGCAGTTTCGGGCCTATGGAATGAAGGAGAGAAACAGTAATTACACAGTAGACGGTTTACTGCATTTGGTGTTGAAGACGGTGACGGTGACGGTAAATGTGAGCCAAAAGGGAGCTGGTATTTTCGATACCGTACATGGATATTATAGTCCGAGCATTCTCAGACTCTAACTACAACCAGAAACTACTAGCCGTGACATGAAACCCAAAGGGGTAATGAAAATACACTATTGGAAATGAACAGACAGGCGCCACCATCTGTCTAGACAGAATGGAGCATTTTTATATAGTGGCCGTCACATGTGATCAGTCTGGAATTAAAAGACCTAAAGAGGAACAATGATGAGATTGCTGAAGTCCGTGGAAGGCATGTGGCAAGGAAGGATGATGGGACCGAGAAGTAGTGGAAGGAACAATGATGAGATAAGGACAAACAGATAGTTCCGATATAGAAGACCGAGACGACCGACGCTCTGGAGTACCGGAGTACCTTCAGACTAAGACAGCTGGGCTCAGACTTGTCAAGGATGCATTGGAGAGGATATTAGAGTGAAAGGGGATTCTGGAAATGTGGGGGAAATGGAGGATACGCCTACAGAGATGTACCAGTCTCTACAGCGGGCTTGTATTAGGTGGGTGGTAGGGTAATGAATATTGATTTTTGGGGGTATATGGGTGTTGTTATTGTAATGGTGACAGTCTATTATGCGTGGGTATGTTAGCGTGGCTGAGTGCATGGACGGGAAATGTTACCGAGGGTCATGGTGAAACGCCCTGTTTGTTCGACATATGATAGGAGATAGGGGATTGCTTTTGCTGACGAGAGTAGGAGTAGTATGTTCATTGCGCGTGTGCCAACTTTTTGGCGTGGGGTGTGTCTTGGATGGTCGTAGTGGGGGCAACGGAGGAGGAAGTGGATAGTGGTTTCTGGTGTATCTGTGCAATGCGGGCATGAGTCAGTTGGGGATTTTGTAATGCAATGCAGATGTTTGTTGAGAGGGCAGTGGCCTGTCCGTAACCATGTTAGTACTGATGTTTGTCGGCGGTTTAGTAGCTTGGTGATTTTGAGGAACAAGTCTGAGGGGAGCCAGGGGTCAGTTCGTGTCATGGTTTCGTATCGTGGTGACTCAGCCAGTTTTTTGATCCATCAGTTTTTGTTTGTTTGTTTTTGGTGTTGTAACATGGCTGAGATGCTGAGTGGGAGGGGTTTGTCTCGGAGGAGTGCTGGTGTAGAAAACTATAGTGTAGTCACTAAAGAAAAACTACAGTACCTCGAGGCCGAAATAAGGCCTGCTTATGTAAGCTAATAATATTCTAACCCATATGAAATGGATTAACAACACTCCCCCTCAAGGAGTATGGGGAGAATCAAAGGAAAGTAGGTAAAAAACAAAATAATGTATACCTTTCATATTCCAATGAATGATGCTGTAAATAAATGTCGAAGTTGCTGTTCGATGAGTCCGAAAATGCAGCGCTCGCGCGCTTTCCTAATATGGAAGTCGCGCCTCGGCTATTGAGGTCCTGCTGTCCGACTCTGCTGCACGCGCCTCGATCGTCACTGGGGCGGTCTTTCTCGTTCATCGTCGCTGTGGGGTGCTCCCCCAGCCTCTGGGCTGCATATGCGACGTATCCGATGCGCTTGATGCGCCCGCTTTGGCCTCGACACGGCGGTACGACTTGGTGAGTCGATCTTCTCATTGTCGATCTTCTGATCTTTCTAGTGCACGATTTGAGTCGTCCTCATCGACGCGGTGGGTTTACGTGCTCGGTAGGACCTCCTGGATGGTTGATAGGTAGTTGGGATGGCTCAGGTATGTCGCCTTTCGTCCGCTTGTCGAGTTCTTGCTGACTCGATTCATCTTCAGCTAGCGATCGCGTTTCGAGTCCTTTCGACTCGCGGCGTGCGTTGCTCGTTGCGCCGTTCTTACCATCTCGTCTCCCATGGTATCCGACACCATCTCCATCGCTTTTGCGGCTCCAATCGCCCTCGACGTCTCTCGACGCCTCTCGGTCACCTATATGGTCTCCTGGCCTGTTTCTTCGACACGGCGCGTTCGTTTCGATGATGCGCTCGCTCCTGTCGGCTCTGGGACATGTCCGATCGTGTTCGGCGCCGTCGACAACCGTTTTGCGGTCCCGAACGCCCTCGACACCTCTCGACCTCTCCAGCTCGCCCATGTGGCCTCTGGGCCCTTTATCTCGACGCGACGCGTTCGTTTCGACGACGCGCTCGTTCGTCTTGCCTCTATGGCATTCGGGGTCGCTGTGGACGTCACCTGGTGCGGCCGCTTCGTCATCTGGGTTGCTCTGCTCCTCTCGAGCGCTGTCAGGTGAGATCTCTCGAGTTCTTCGTTTCGAGCGTTCGCGCTCGAGTTCTGACGTGTCTGGCAGCTTCATCGACTCCTTCTGGACATCCTCGACGCTTCCTGACGCTGCCGACGCGTCCGCATCGTGTCCCGGGTCGCCTGGGTCGACTTTCGTCCTTCCAGGTGAGTACTTTCGACCTTTTGCCTTCGAGCGTTCGGTGACGCGTCCTGACGTGGTTCGCAGCTCCATCAGCCGCTTCCTATCATCTCCGTCGCGTCCTGGCGTTTCCGACGTGTCCGTCTCGTTTCTGGTAAGCCCGGCGTCGCGGTTCGTATCACCGCTCCACTCCTCCTCAAACTCGACGTTCGGGGGCTTGTACACTTGGTTTGCGAGCTCGTCAGGTGGTACAGGTGGTACAGGGGAGTCCTCAGGTATGTCGTCAATGATTGCTTCATCGGGCTGATCGTTTTCGTCAGCCGTCGTCGTCATCGATCGTATGCGCGCAGATGCGCTTCCTCTCTCCACCTCGTCCTTTGCACCTCGCACTGTTGCCACGCCGCTCGGGTCGTCACCCAGTGGCTTCGCTTCGTCAGCGCGGTCGGTTGCCATTCGACCACTCCGCCCCTCAATCGGCGTGCTGACGGGTTCGGGTTCGGATTCGGCCACCCCGCCACCTTCTCGCTCTCCAAACAGCTCGTCGGCTGGGTCGTGCGATGTACCCACTGGCCTCATCGGCCCTGCGCACTTTGCGTGTGGGTTGGGGGTGTCAGTGGCTTCGTCGTCGACTTGTCGACTTGCCATTTCGGAGTCGCCGTCGTCGATGCGCTCACGCGCTCGACGTTTTTCGTCGTCGCCAGTATGAGTTCTCTCGCCGGCTTCTCCACCCTCGACGTCGACTCCCGCTGCCTCCTCGTGGCTCCTTGCCACTCCATGGACCTCCCCGCTCGGACTTTCGTCTCGCGGCATCCACGTCGACTGCGATTTCGTCGTTTCGTCGTTCGGGACCCTCCCGAGCTCGTCGCTCGCTCCGGTCCGACTTCCTCCCTCGAGCGACGTGCTCGGGAGGGCTTCTGGTGGGTTGGACGACTCGTCCTCTGGCCTTGTGGGCCCGGCGCGTGTCGCGTTTGGGTTCGCGGCGTCAGCGGTCGGGTCGTCGACCTGCCAACTGGCCACATCGGGTTCTGGGCTGCTCGCCGAAGTCGCGAGGCTCACACCGGCAATCGTTTTGGCCGTGGTCGCTGTGCCCGGTCTTCTCGCTGCGGCTTCGTCCTTGCTGACTCTCTCAGCTGCCCTCTGACCCTTTCTACCCTTTTCCTCGACTCGGCTACCTTCAGTGCGGTGTCTCGGCTTGTGACAACTCCTGGTAGGCTTTTCTTCGACTGCGACTGATCCTGACTCAACTCTGACGTTTCTGCATTCGCGCGCCTTGTGGCCGCGCTCGCTGCACTTCCGACAGGCTCCGTCGAAGGGTTTTCGTGTGCGCGCAGCCACTTGTGGCTCTGCGTCGCGACATCCTTCGCTTTTTCGTTGTAGTTCTTGTAGCGGTTGTACTGTAGACTTGTCAAATCGATTTGTCAGATATTTGTAGTAGTCGTGAGCGGTCTCGAGATAAAGCAATGATCTGAAATTGAGTCCGGGATTCCTGAAGCTAAAATGAGCTTTGCTGTTGCTTCGAGTTGCCTATTAGGCTCCGAGACTGTGCCGTCGAGATAGGAATATAAACCAGCTGATTTGATGACTTTTTCGACTTTCTCGCGCCATGTGGACCAGTTTCGACCGTCCATTGCGAGTTGTGGAATGTCATCGTCAAACTCCATTGGGTAAGACTTTCTCGGGGTTTTGGCTGGTGAGTGAGCTAACAGGAAGCTGCAGGGCTCATAACCTGTAGAAAACTATAGTGTAGTCACTAAAGAAAAACTACAGTACTTCGAGGCCGAAATAAGGCCTGCTTATGTAGGCTAATAATGTTCTAACCCATACGAAATGGATTAACAACACCACCAACATGCACAACTCCCATGCATGACCCCCCAATCCTTCCCAAACCCACCCGCAATCACAACCTCCACTTGATATCACTGCGGGTAAATTGTCATCCTGAGCGAGCAAGAGCGGTCGTGGCTTGTTCAGCAAGGCCAATGCATTCTGGAAAGAAGGACAGGAGAGGGCCATCAAAATATACGAGCCTTGTCCAACCCACATATCCTGATCGCGAGACAAGTCAAATGTCTGCCCCCCTTCATCGCCTCAACGTTTAGCCATGCTTGCCCAACCCAAGGCCACAACCAGAACATACTCCATCTTCAGCACATTATTCCAAGGACCCATCAGCAGCGAGGAAAAGAGATGGATTGAAGCTAGACTAGCCTGTATGTGCTTCTTTTTCCCCTCTCAATTCCCTCTGACACCTCCCCTTGTAGCAGAATGCTCTTTCAACAAGCACCTGTCACTATCCTTGCTTTCCCTGCAACAAATGATTGAAAATAACTATGCTGAACCATCATACACGGCAGACGTCTTTGAAAAGCCAGACAGTTGGGTAGACTCCTCAGCCCGTCTCCAAACCCACTTTTCTCCTCCCACATGAGTATACAACTTGTGTTGACTGTGAGATGGTGTGCCGACTATGAGCCCTACTCACGGTGTCTGACAGAAGATGGCAAGGAACTACCCAGGTCGGCATCATCGACTACGAGTCTGGCATTACATATAGTATACCACAAGCTTGTCAAACTACCCAAATCCATCATACATTACCTCAAAAAGTATCACTTTCACTTTCCTCCTCTCGACACTCACACACCACCAACCATTTAGATGGTCAGGCATCACCAGGCATCTCTCGCCATGGCCATGACAACCCTCGCCAAAGTCCAAACCCAACTCCTCACCATCCTCGCACCCTGGCCCCACATCCATCATCGTTAGTCACACCCTCGAATCCGACCTCAAAGCCCTCCAGATATGCCACCCCCTCTGCATCGACACCACACTCATGCACCACCACCCCCGCAGTCGGCCCCTCAAACCTGGACTTGCATGGCTCACCAAGAAATGGTGTCAGCGCGAGATCCAGGCAGACACGACCCTGATGAAGATGCGCGCGCACCTGCATTGACTTGCTTCGGCTCAAAGTCCAAAACGGGGGTGCATTTGGCGATTTCAAGACCGACCACAAGAGCATCTTTGAGCGCATGGCGAGGGCATGCAGGAGGGGTAGCCAGGGGTGTGTGAGAGCTGCCGTTGTGGGCCATGGCCATGGGTGCATAATGCATGGTGCCAAGGCGACCACCATCGGGTGCATGAGCGATTGCGAGGTGCTAGACAGCTTGATCCAAGCAATCCCAGCGCACGAATTCCTGTTTGGGGCAGTTGACAGGCATTGCGGACACTATGGGCTGCGAGTGTCCGTTGCTTGTGTGTGGGTGAGGATTGATCACTGTTGTTTGGATAGGATTCATGCTGAAAGCGACGGCGAATGCACTGGTCTTGGTGGCCCCTCCGACCTCCATCCTTGCGACCCAAGTTGACATACCCGAGCTCACCCTCCCTCTCTTCCTCACCACTCAAATCTCATCTGAGTACGGATCCAGGTTCAAAGACCTCGCATATGACTTTACATCCAAGTGTTTTTGGTGTATGAAGAATCAATTTCAGAGAGTCAGGCATGGTTGGCGGCGATCATGTTGATCATCAGCAGTGAATTTGTGCTGTCGATAGCAATGTTTTGCTCTGTTATGATGTATATTTGAGATGGTGAATATCAATACTATCATGAATATTGAAAAGCATCTAATCAATGATGAAGCGTCTAAATGACAGCACACCAATGTAATTTGAGTTTTTTCTTATTTGAATATATTCCCACCAATATTTTGACAGTGTGGTCAGTATAGACGAGTATTATATTTGTCTATAGTCGAATATTGTCACTATGCAATTTTGGTGATGTGATTTCTCAAATGGTTGTAGGATTTCTCAAATGGACAGGATAGAACACAAAAGAAAATTGTGAAAATATTATGAATTTCAATTGTTATAACCTTATAGGGAAAATGATTTCATAAATGAGCTGACTAATCATGATGCGCTGACTTCGTGCTTGCTCACCCCTCTCGCTCGCCCTTGTTCAAATGCTCACCCAGTGCTGTCGTTGTGCCATCACTCGAGCCATAAATGTGCACACTGTGGTGAAAATCCTCACACGGGCGGCTGAAATGCTCTCAGACCTTGTCTGTTCTCGGTCGGTCGCTCTCCTGCTCTTACTACCCCAAACTTGGTCATTAACATTCACTGGCCAATACAGTTCCTGGTCTCACCTCCACAAGACATTTGCTTGCAAACATGAATGCAGACACGCATGTGGATTGTGTCTGCATTTGTGTTCGCACATGCATGCCAGTCAATGTTTGCTTGCCAACATGAACCCCCTGCTACTATTGTAGTGATTTTTGCCCTCCAACCCCGTCCTGCCGCTCCGCACCCTCGCCCCTATCCGTGCTCGTCAGGCGGCCTCACCATCGCCCACCTTTGTTCCCACTGTCACTTTGCCTCCATTCATCCCACTACGTCGCTCATGTGCAAGGCACGGCGTCTTGTATGTCAACACAATGCACAAAGTCATTGTTCTCAACAGTAGGGTGCATTTTCGTCTGTGCCAATCTGCGCACGCACACCTTGTTCATCACGGCCTCCCATTATGGGGGCCGAGATTTCCTTAAATGGTGGACGCTTCTTTATTGGCCCATCATTTTTAAAATCCAAATCTTTTTGACCATAATGCAAAACCAAATCGGTGAAAACCAAATTATTTATTTTTGTCCAGTCTGGCCCCCCATAGATAGGTACATAAGAGGATTCTTGTAATACTCCTTCCTCTTCTGGAAAGGGTCATATGAAAACAAAAACAAAAAACCGGAGCAGCCTTTACTTCGAGTTGGGACATGCTGATGAGAAAGTGAAAGTGAAAACAAAAATGAAAAGAGACGAACCCAAACACAAAACTAGTTTGTCCACTCCCGCCCTTCATATGTTCCGTTCATTTTATTTTTTGGCCTGGCCGACGAGTCGTATTAAGTCAGGTTCCAGGGGAAGATTGAGCCTGAGCGAAGGCTCGGTCTCTGATCTCTGTTTTCTTCTCCTTCTTCTTTTCATCACCATGCTTTCCGGGTGGTTCACTGCCACGTGCATGCGATGTCACATCAATGCACTCGCCAGAGCCAGGTCCAAGCCATCCTTCTGCTCTTTTTGTGATATGATTGTGTTGACACCATGACTGTGTATTGCTCTGAGAATACCTGGATCCAACACCCACATCGGCTGCTTATTTGCACCACAACTCACTCTCGCCATCCATCCAATGGCTTTCCTCCGCCACGACAAGCTCATCGCACTCCCGAGTCTGTCCTGCGCACTCTCCTCCCTCCCCCAGGCAACCAGCCTGGATAGCATATCCCTCCATCCGAGCATGTTCACCCAACATGCTGCCGAGAGTGAAGCCAAGGTACCTCCCACCTGCCCCATCTCAGATACCTCTCATTGTGTCACTTCCAGCTCAGAAAAATCTTGTCCAAGACTGCATCAGCATCTCACAGGGCTGCCATAGTACTACATCCCTATCTGCAGTCTGTACATTCCCATCCGTGCACTACCCCTGTGCCTGACCAGCTCCCAGCCATCCCATGCAGACTTGTCCAGCTCTCCTCTGCCATTGATGATGTGTAAAGATCACAGTGAGATACATCTCGTCGTCAATCCCGTCTTGGAGCGGTACATTGAGGCAAAAGTGTTTGCGAGGTTGCCGCACAACAGGTGACTGCAGCGAGGAGATCACGTGGAGTGCTCCCAGGTGACAGCAAACCAGCGATGGGACAATTGCCAGGCAGCACCACGCCCAATTAGCATTGTATAAATGACCTTCAAATCTAATAAAGCTAAAATTGCACAAGGGGGATGTGCTACACGAGAGGGTGGGCGAACAGTTAGAAGAACGCATGAGGGCAACACCAACAGGTGGGGATGGCCATGAGGGGAGGGGGGAACAGATAGTTGCTAGGAAGGGCACGAGGCCCTGGGGCCTGGTGCACGAACAAGTGGGTGGGCAGGGTGCAAACCAGCTGGATTGGGCAGCATGAACCAGCTAGGGTGGTGGACGGTAAATGGCCGAGCGGGGACTAACGGGCTGAGAGGGTGGTAGGTGCAGAGAGCAGGTCAAATGCAAAGTACTTATCATTTTTTTCGGTTCTTTTCGGCACATGTGCATAAACAGCTAAGCGGGCATGGCGAATGGCCGGGTGGGTGTGAACAGGCTGGGAGGGTGCTAAGTGTAATGAACAGGTCGAATGAGGTGATGCTTATTTTTTTTTTTCTTTCCTTTGGTTGGAGGAGGGTCGGATAATCGAGGTTTTGCAGGAAGAAGAACTTGACTGCGGGGTTGCGGGTTCACTGGTTGTCTGCTGGACACCCTTGCTTGAGTGCCTAGACCTGGTGCCTGCAGTTGCAGCCTCTTGCAGGATGTGCAGCCATTCTTCGTACATGGCTACCTCTTACTGTTTGGTGAGCGAGAAGTCCTGGATGAGGGTCTCGTGTGCAAAATTCATCTCCTGTAAAGGTTGGGCTCATGAGCAGCTAGCATGTCAGGCACTTAGCATGGAGGGAGTTCTGCTTTGCATACCAATTGGCCTTGAGCTCAGGCTCTTACATTGAGGAGGGAAGTGGAGGACTTGAGATGTGCATCTACACGATACGGGTTTACCAGTGCAGAGGTGAGAAAAGATGAGCACTGGTATTCACCCTCTGGTCATATCTTTTCATCTGTCTGTGATTTGAATCTCGGCTTTGCGATCACCTCGTCAATGTGATTGTGCTCCAAGGACGGATACCGGACCACCTTGAAACTTTTTGAGTGGCTTCATGGTTTGCTCCGGAATGTTGAGAATACACTGGCATAAGATGTTTGATCTGTGCGATTAAGTAATGGGTAAGTAGTCATTAAGCGCCGCCATCCGGGGTTCAGCTGCTTTGGTCCAGCGTCCGACGATGAGGTCACCAGTGACTTTGAGTGCATCATAGTACATATTCTGCTGGCCCATTAGGATGGCAAGAGGATGCGACAACCATACCACCATGTTGATGACAACTCCATGACGATGCTGCCGCGACGTCAATGACCGTGGCGTGCTAGAACGGGGTGGTCGCATTGACTTGCCGATGATATCCCGCGCACCAGTATTCTCACCAGCAACTGGAGCTGCAATTACCATAAGTATAACGTGAATGTTCCATCACGGTGGATACTGCATCTTTTATACATTGTTGTCTCAGCCTATTACTTAATAACTTTGAGTATGGGGAATTCCCTGTCCATCTGCACTGACTCCTTATCATGTTTTCGACGAAAACGAACCTCGTTGTCTGTTCTTCCCGAGTGCTGTGGCGGAGTGCAACCTGTCTCCTCAAGATGGTTTGCCTTGCGTTTCGGCGGAATGGGAGGGTGACAATTTGGTCATAAATGGTGAACACTGGCTCATTTTCTTTTTGGATTTTTTCAAATTTCTTTTGACCATTCCCGTACGTGTCCCCCAAAGCCATATATGTACATATGTAGCCAAACTAAACCACAAAAGAAGCACTTTGGACGGCATAAGCGGGTTCTTCCATAGCTAAGCCTGAATCCATTTCGTTTTTTGCAATCCGTTCAACACAGCATGGTCCTTCGAGTGAATCAATGGCATGTTAATCATTGTTGGAAGCAGGGGATGTGTCAAAGGTTCCAGCCTAATAACCCTACCATGACAAGCCATGATCATTTTCATCCCCCAATCACCATGGCTTTCACTGGCAACAACCTCCCTGCTGAAAAACACATAACCCTCGTATACCACTCCCCCGACATCGACGCAGCTGCCACCCTTGTCGCCGGCACACATGTCGACCTCGACCCAGACCAGGCACTCCGTCTCAGGTACTCACTCTTTCCGCCCTCCTCAGCTCCCCTCATCCTTGCTTCCAGGTGCAAGATCGACCGGCACATCATGCCCTTCATGTGCAGTACATCCCAGCGCTATCTAACCGTCGCTTCCCTCATGCCCTTACCTCCCAGTCATGTACCTGTATGTCCTCTTTCCCACCTGCATCCTCATCTCTTCTATCCCCCATAGAATCACCTTCATGGACAAGACCACTTACAGCGAGGCAGCCATCCTCGGCATCGAGTGCGTCCCATCTCTGCCCTCACTTCACACCCACAAATGCATCTCACTTGAATACCACCCAGTTCAACTAGCTTGGTACTGTCTTCTACTTTGGCTATCTCCTGTTTCAATATTCTCAAAATCTCACCCTCCAATGCTTTCCTGTTGGAAAGTGGATGAGGTATTGTTCATTCTCTCCAATCCCACCCCGCTGATTGCTCGCCAGGCATCAACATCTTCTTCTGGGCAGTAATCCTCTGCTGTCATGCTGCTGCTGTCATGCTGCTTGCACCTCTTTCAGTGGTCTCTTTGCCGTTCGCTTTCTCCTCAGGATCTGTGAAGGTGCTATCACCTCCGGATTCATGATTGTCACTTCCATGTTCTACACACGCGCTGAACAGACGTGCCGTGTTGGCTATTGGTGTCAGTCTCCTGTCCTTGTTCCACAACATGTCTCACCTTCCCCATCCAGTCCTTATGAATGGCTTTTGGCTTCATTGCCTATGGTGTCCTTTATACCCATACCCCCAATTTCATGCCTTGGCAGTGGTAAGCACAATGTAGAGACTTGTACGTCTCTGTGCTTATATTCCACCTCTTTTACCTTTCATCCGACTGCCTTACTGATATCCATTCTCTCCGAACTCCCTTTTAGTTCCTAAGACCGGTCTCGGTTTATACCAGACCATGCCGAGCATGTCTGGACTACTCGCTTTATATTGTTAGTATGTTACTGCTTCACGTTCTATCGGTACCATCAGCCTCCAATCGGTCTCTCCGGTACCGAAAGCATCCGGTTAGAGACATCGGTCTCGGGCCCGGTACCTGACCCTTTTTACTCGTTTCCTTTGGACTTGACAGCTATCTTGAGTTTGACAGTCTCGGGTATACCTGGACTATAAAGCCTTGTACTTAGAATTTGAAACACACTTTTGGTTGGATTCACAAACTGTTCGAACCACTCATCCCTCGTACCGTTAATCGTCTACTGCACTGTTCACCGTCACTGTCACCGCATCCCGCTCTCGTTCCCTTCGTCTTGCGCTCCTTGGACTTCCGGTCTCACGCTCTGGTCGCTCCCCAGACTATCCTCCGCACTTAATCCTTCAGCTTTGGACTTCCTCCCAACTCCTCCCTTACCTTGAGTCCCTTTAGGGGCGAAGTATCTCGCCTCGCCTCTTCCCTTTGACGGCCCATGTTAAGACCGTGCAAACTTCTCGCAGGAACTCCGGAAACTCCAGAGTTGGTCGGAGTTAGTTGGGACTTGGCCTTAGCTTGTGTGCTATGCCCTTGCTGTTAATTGGGTCCTGGAGAATCGGAGCAGATCGGAGCAACTCGGAGACGTTGGTGATGTCGACGAGCTCAAGATAGACGACGACGACGACGAAGGTAATGCCGAAGTCCGAAGCCTGGATCGGATGAGGGGACAGACAGAGTCAGACAGAAGAAGTTTATCTAAGTCGATATTCAGACTGAAGTACATGAGGATAGTAAGTACAGATTATATACTACTGGAGTATACTACGGAGTCCTGAAGTGGAGCAGTGCTCCGGAGGTACAAAGATA
>JBBPQL010000605.1:0-20869 GCA_038092515.1 Boletus subparvulus | reverse complement strand
TGCGTACGCGACAAGTCTGAGTCGGTGCGTCCCCGTCTTCGTTTCATTTCGCGTTTTGTTCTGTTTCGTGTTATTCTCCACGTTTTCGTCTCCCTTTTCTCCGTCTTTGGTAGGAACGTCGACGCGATGCGTACATTCGCAAAAGCGATGGTGGAGCATGGGTGTGCGTCGCGATATATGCGCATCACCACAGGTCGCCAATGTGCTGGCCATCCCGGTGTCACGTTTGGACGGGTGAGGGCACGTTGGCGAAGGACGCGGACTCGTCGTGAACAGCCCCTGGACCGTGTGGAAACCCTGGCAAGTCGATCGTGCATCGTACAGAGTAGAATCTCGGATGCATCGAATGCTGCACGATGAGATGCGATACCAGGACTCGTCACCAACCAAGTACATGTCAGATTCCATTGTCAAGAAATCTGAATCATTCGTCGAGTCGGACGTCGGACGGAAGCATAGAATCGGAGTGTCTGTAATCCTCGTCGCTATGACGTGCACGGACCCGGCCCGGGACGATATCATTGACATAGAAAATACAGTGCTAGTACTATTCCATACAGCGATACGATAGCTATAAAACAAGAAGGGAGCCATATCGAGAGCAACGGTGCATGGGGTATTCGACTAGTATCACTGCTTTTTCTTCTTTGGTTCATATACATATGCATAGCGTCTTTGTGTGTTCCTCGTTGCGACGTAACTCCCGTCCGAGATGAAAGGGCTGGAATCAACGAGTGACATCAACATCCGAAAGGTCGACGCCGACGTGGTGCGCATACATGGCCAAACGGCAACGCCAGAGGGGACTCGGTGCTCTTGTATACCACATGGCCATGGTAGAACCCTCGAAAAGCAAATAGCAAATAGCAATAGCAAGTTAGCAACAGGGGAAAGATAAGGGAAAGAAGGGGCGAATCTACCACAAGAGCCCCCGGTTCTGCCATCCTCCCTTCGCATTTGGCCCTGCGCGCAGCGTTGACATCCGAGACTCCGATTTTCGAGCTTGCGGCCATCTTTCGGCGGGGTCGAACGAGACCCGCGTCGTCGTCGCGGCGTGGGATGGGCGGGACGGGCGGAGCGAGTGTACGCGCACGCGCGCGGACACGTCCGAGCTGATCAAGAACGCGTGTCATCTGTCGCGGGCTTGGTGCGTCGCTGAATAGTGCCGGGGGGTGTGTCCGAGAGAGGAGACCCGGGGCGGTCGAGGGGGTGTAGAAGATGATCGAGTGGAACACAGAGAGTACGGAGCCGTGCGTGTACGGGACTCGTCCGCGACACGGGAGAGTCGGGGGCATCGATGGGGGAGGGGGATGGGGAGAGTTTGAGGAGCAGGGGAAGGTCGATTCTGTGATGGTCCAGGTGAGCTCGGGAGAGTTTGACGTATGTGAGGCACCCAGACTAGAACGAGGGCAGACGAGAGCACTGCTGGGATTGGGTGACAGGTGTGACAGCGCAAGACTGCTGAGAGTATGGACGTGGATAGGAAGAAATGCGAAAGGGCCAAATGGGTGGTTCATGGGTCAGAGTCTCACTGGCAGGTCACAAGCAGGAAGTTGATCGGCGTTGATCGCAGTTGTGACTCTTTCGTTCCGTCGTCGATATGTAACCACCTTTTACTCGCTCACTACCAGGTTCCTTAGCTTAAAACTTTGCAATATCATTTGATTGTCATGTTCTCATGGAGGCGCCCTCACCTTCCTCTCTGCGTGTCAAATTCAGACTGCGACACACCAGAACTGGGCAGGACATGAACTGCACTCTGACGGACTGAAGAAGCTATCCATCTCGCTGCTGGGATACTTCTTGCGAGGTATGGTCTAAGAAGATGTGGTTGATCAGAGACAGCGATGCACCAGAAGTGGCACTGGGCATTTAGGAACAACGCCTTCATCAGAAACTTTACATGTATCTTTTTTACACTTAATCGGCTTAACGCCGGGCCTTAGTGAATTAAGTGCCATATTCTCGTAAGATAAACTAGATTCTGAACTTTTGTCTTACCTGTTTCTTCTATTCTTGCTTAAGATCTTACTGGACTCATGAACGAATAAAAGCACAATGTCATTGCTAAGCTAGATACAACTTGAAAGGTGACAATATTAAATGAGCTGTACGACGAGGCTATAAATTGGTCCTTGAGACGACGGCACTTCGGGACTGCATGAAAGTCAATAAGAATGTAAAAATGTATTGAGCTGTTGACTGAAACGAACTCACCATTTAACAGAATGCAAAAAGATCTTCAAACTCGTCGTCTTCGGCTGGTTCCAGAGCGCTCGTTGCAAGCACTGTCACCTTCTTGACGAACCTTTGAGTATCATCAAAAATGAACTCAAATTATTCATCGGACAGTTCTTTGAAGGGCTCCAAATAGCGCTTTGTCATTGTCCCCCAGACGGCTTTGCCAAACTCGAACTGCCCCCCTTTAGGGATGACTGCAGACCATATGTTGCCAGGTTGGGTCAGCTTGAAGTCCATGTTGCCTTCAGCGACAAGTGTGAGAGTACAACACACCTACGATATGACACCACAGAAAATGTTAGTTTTGTAAGCACGAACGAAGCAGGAAGACTCACTGCTGTACAAGCAAGCGCAAGTGCTGTGTGCACACCCGGTATATCTTGAGGTAGCGCGAGAATATCAGCATGTCCCTGGATGAAGTTGAAATGGTGGGCAAATGTTTGGAGGACGAACGGCCCCCTCCAAAGCCCGGACCACACCTACCATGTTGCAGCCCTTGTGAGAACACGGAGATATAATTAATGACGAGCGCACCTTATTGTCGGTTCCCCTGTTCTGGTTGAACAAAAATCGATTCTTCTTCAGCATCGCCTTCACAAACTACGTGCGCTGTGTCGGATTGTTGAAGTCAGCATCATGGGCAAAGAATGTGGTGATTAATGCAATGGCCGTGGCAGCAAACCCGGCGTGCCAATTGTTCAGTCCTTGTTTGGCCTGCCAGTGTGAGAAGTACGATGGACACGTCAAGCGTCAGTTGAGTATAAATGGCTAAATTGGTACTGACCAGATGGTAAACAGGTCCCCCGACAACCACACTGTGCTCAACTTTGTCCTGGTACACTGTATTCCATATCTCCTGCAAAACATCCCTGAATTTATTGTCGGGAATGAACCATGGGTTGTTGTAACCCGCGGCAAAGTGGGCAAGTGAAGAGATAAAGAGCTGTTGCCAGGCATTGTCATCAGTGGCACCCTCAGGTAAGTCATTATTAGTGTATTTGTTGTTGGCACCACTGCCCACATGCTGGTTACCAGATGACTTTGGAACTTTCATGCATTTGGATGGCAGAGCAACTGATTGTGAGCTACTTGTACCTCCCTGTGTGATGGTTTACATAGGATTAAAGCGAGGTGTTAACATCAACGGGCTCACCTGACTGGGCTGAGCTCGTTTGGTCCGCTTCCTACTAGTAGGTTTTACCAGATCAGCATCTTCGTCCCCCACCTGGTCTGGGCCGGCTGATGGCTTGATGTCGCTGTCATCTTGAGCTTTCTTGGCTATTCTTCCACTGACGGGACCCTTCTGAGAGTGTGAATGAGAAACAGATTGGGGTGAGGGTTCAGATTCATCAACCTCGGAGCCGCTGACAACAGCCATGATATCCTTGGGAATAAGATCAGTTTAATAAAATGATACTAGAAAAAGCGCACCATGGCATCTGTCCTACGATGGACAGCCTTATGAGTCAGTGCAGTGTTGGATATGGCCTGGCGCTCCGCATTGTCATTGCCCTGGACGTAAGGAGAGAGATCATGGGTTTCCAAATCAGGATTGTTGGTTGTAGGGGAGGAGGGACGGGCACTTGAGCGGGCACTTGGATAAGTCATTGGGGAGAAGGGACGGGCACTTGAGCGGGCACTTGCTGGAGTTGCTCGAAGCTTGCTTTGAGAGTCTGTGCCTGTACTGGAGACTGAATGTGCATGATGAGAACTGGGGGTTGAGCAAGGTGCCTAGAGACTGTACCTGTACTGGAGACTGAGCGTGCATGATGAGAACTGGTGGTTGAGCGGTGAGAGAGAAGGGTGTGCAGTGGTTTGGATGAATTAAGTTTGTCGGCCCAGTCCACAACTTTGCCGATGCCAGCAAAGTCATGTTTTCCTGTAACTGGGCTACATTGACCACAAAATGAGTCAATGAGGTCCCAGTAGAAAAGAACAGTTTCAGTCAGTAAAATCATCATTGAGATTGATGGGAAAAGCCTTACCAAGACCATTTCTCGGCGCTTGCGGTCGTTCCTTCATCAGTGATTTCATCATGTGAACTTCCTCGTGTCGCTGCCAAAACCACTTCATGGGTTGATGCCTTCTGGGAGCGACTCTGCTTTGAGACTGCCTGGGAAAGGGTTTCATTGTCCTCTCTTTCCTGACCCTCAATCTCTACATTCCTGCCCTCCTGTGAACTGGCAAGCGGTTCGCTAGTTGTTTCTATGTCCATACTGTCCTTACCAACCATTTCAGAGTGCGAGCCGTCCACCTTGTCATCATCTCCCTGGCTTTCTGATGCCACAGAACTGGGTACTGCAGGGCCCTTGACAAGGGCATGTGGCTGGGGCCTGGGCTTTGGAGGATTGGTAAGTCGGCTTGCTTCCTCTTGCCTTGACTCATTAATGATATTAGCGATTCGTTTGATACCATGATCATGAGCTGCTTCTTGCTCAAGCCGCTCTTGTTCGGCTTGAGCATCGTCGGCTTGTTTTTGCTCTGGGGTGCGTTGTTTCTGTTTCCCTTCAACAAGGATTTGCCCAGGGTGTTTATGGGCATTTTTTGCACGCGTTGTAGGGCGGGACATCAAATGACTGAGAAACAAGAACAGTGTAGCAAAGAAAGAAAGAAAAAGGGTGCAGCCCCACAAAGAAATTTCACTCTGTATGTTTTTGGGGAGCCAGCATAACCTTGCTGACTCATGACACTAGCCATGACAAAGTGCCTGGCAGGTATGTATGGTTCTGGTGTCCCAAATGGCGCACAAACAGCCAAGAACGTCACTGAGAAGTGTGTGCACCTCCTTGATCACGGCACTTGCCTCCCTGACATAGTGCCTGGCAGGTGGTTCCATCGTTTCGGCGTTAAACGTCACTGAGCAGGTTTGCACCTCCCTGCTCAGCAATTCGGAGTTGCAAACAAGTTGCAATATCAGCCAATGATTCCCCCTTGTCTCACTGCTTGTCCGTTTTTTCTGTTGCTGTGAGTGCCAGTTACTGATCTGTCCTTCAAGTGGGAACTAACCGTCAATCCTATTAATATTCTGCCATTGACAGAGAAGCCATGTCCTGGTGCCTCAAGTGGGAATTGAATACCGAAAATCCATCGGGAGGACTGTTGGGAGAACCGTCTCGGTACCCTGAGTGGGAACCAAGTGCCGATCCCGTTGTGTTCAGAGAGTTTGAAGCATTCATCTCTGACAGCTTCGTTGGGCAGCGGTCATCCCCACCCACCCCACCTGGCATTGAGGCCCAACTGTCAGGAGAACTGTCCTGGTACCCCGAGTGGGAGCCGAGCGCCGATCCCATCGTGTTCAGAGAGTTCGAGGCATTGATCTGCAACAACTTCGTTGGGCAGCAGTATCCATCGCCACCCAAATCAATCCCCCCCTCTCTCCCAAAATCCTCAGACTCCCTGGTGTTAACATCTCCACCTACCGTGTCGTCATCACCATGTCTCACATGTCTCGCAGAGGTCAAGGTTGCCATTCACCCAAAATCAAAGATGTTTGCTTGCGTGTTGCCTGTGATGTGGTGATAGATGTGGTGTTCCCCACTCCCCTAAAGATTTCGCTGTCGTATTCACTGTTTGCCACCATTCCCTGCTCCCTTTCACTTCACCTGCCGTGTGATAATCCAATCCTATGTAGCTCACGTTATCCATCGACTATGGGATATTTAAGGACTTATCTATACCCTACCCTGATTGTGCCTTAGGACAGGCAACCTGGAGTGCCGTTTGAAAGTGCCATTTGAAATGTGACTTGCTTTGTTAATCTACCATCTTTCTTTCTCCAATGCCTCAGTCTATCCCTCACTCACATGTACCTCGACGTGCAGTTAGAGCCTCCCAGATTCCATGTCCACATGCATCCTGTCGCTGTTGGTTCAAAACGGCCACCAGTTTGAAGCATCACAAATCTTCCATTCACAACTACTCCTTCAACAATTCAAGTCAGTCAGAGCATTCAGCACCAACAAGACTAGGTGAAGGTACCATTTGTGTCTCCCATGACCAACTCACTGGTGAGGCTCACTTTCATTTAACCCTGCATTGTATTGACCATTTTTCTAGGTCGAATATGCAATTTGAGTGGGTGTTACATTGACCCAAGCATGCCCCTGCCTGTCACCGACAAACACTCAGATGACTGGGGTCCGTACGGTGACCAATTATGATTTGAAACGGCTGAATTCATTTTTCGGGAAGCAGAGATGTCTTCGTCAAAGATCGACAAACTTTGCTACCTCTGGCAACGCTCAATGATTGATACTGGCTCACCTCCCTTTTCAAATTACCAAGAGCTGTATCAAACTATCGACACTACACAACTCGGTGATGTTCAGTGGAGTAACTTCAAGCTCAGATATAATGGAGAACGTCCTACAGACAGTATCCCGCCTTGGATGGATGCATCATACGAATTCTGGTTCCATGATCCTTGCCATTTGGTAGCAAACATGCTCTCCAATCCAGAATTTGATGGTGAGATGGACTATGTTCCTTATCGGGACTTCACGACAGGTGATGAGAAGCGCCAATTCGAAAACTTCATGTCAGGAGATTGAGCTTGGATGCAAGCGGTAAGCCTTCCTTCTTATGTTATTGTTGATACCACTATTGGCATATATCATAGGACCAAATCATTGAGGATCCTTCAGCTCACGGGGCCACCTTTGTTCCGATTATTCTTGGTAGCGACAAGACGACGGTCTCTGTTGCCATGGGCCAAAATGACTACTGGCCTGTATACCTGTCTATTGGTAATATTCACAACAATGTTTGGCATGCTCACCACAATGGAGTCGAACTGCTTGCATTCCTCGCTATCCCGAAAGGTATGGGTGCTGGTTTTTATTTCTTTATCTTGTATTACAGACTGAGTGCTTTTTAGTGGCAAAGAAATATACTGATGACCCTGCATTCCGGCGCTTCAAAAAGCAGCTCTTTCATGGTACGATGTCACGCATATTGAGCTCACTCGAGACTGGCATGACAGTACCTCAAGTTTTGAAGTGCGCTGATGGTCATTTTCGCCATGTTGTTTTTGGGATTGGCCCGTATATCGCAGACTATCCAGAGCAAGTCTTGATTTCTGGAATAGTCCAAAACTGGTGTGGAAGGTTCATTTTTGTGCATACACATCTCATGTTTACGAATGTCAGCTGGCTCATTTATCGACAGGTGTATAGCATTTCCTGATGATCTGGACGCTGGTGAGCCCCCACAAACATCAGAACTTAGGAGGGCACTGCTAGAGGAACTCTCAGTGGATACAATTTGGGATGAATGGGGTACCAATGCCAACATTGTGGTAAATACTCAATTTCAAATTCGAACCTTGTTTGACATGTCTGCCCCAGCCTTTCACCGATGATTTCCCGCGTGCTGATATCTGTCAGCTCCTCGCACCCGACATACTGCATCAGCTAGTAAAAGGTACTTTCAAGGACCACCTGGTGGAGTGGGTAGGGAAATATTTGGAACAAGAGTACAGGAAATCTGGTGCAAAGGAACGGTTGGCTGATATCGACCGTCGGTAAGTTTGATTGATCCCATCAACAACTAAGTTTGATTGATGTTGGGTGTTGGCAGAATTGCCGCAGCTCCACCATTCCCAGGGTTGCGAAGATTTCCTGATGGCCGTGGGTTTTCACAGTGGACGGGTGATGATTCGAAAGCGCTGATGAAGGTGAGCTTGTTGTTACACTCCTCCCACTGTTTTATTGGAACTTTCTTAGGTCTACCTCCCTGCCATTGAGGGGCATGTTCCAGATGGTATCGTGCAGACATTCTGCGCTTTCCTCGAGTTCTGTTACATTGTCCAGCAGAACGTCATCACTGATGACTCTCTCAGTGACCTCAAGGACGCTCTACATTGGTTTCATCAACACAGTGAAGTCTTCTGGGATGTTGGCGTCCATATTGAAGGATTTTCCCTCCCACATTAACATTCCCTCATCCATTATGAAGCCTTGATTCGACCCTTCTGCACGCCCAACGGCTTATGTAGCTCGATCACTGAATTGAAGCATATCATGGCGGTCAAGAAGCCGTGGCGGCGGTCCAACAAACACAAGGCGCTGGGGCAAATACTCTGTACTAATTCACGTCTCGCCAAACTCGCTGCAGCTCATGCAGATTTTGAGGCGCGCGGGATGCTGCCAATGTCACGCAACTCACACCAAAGAGAGAATGTACCTGAACGAATACTCCGTGCCAATCAAGATGGTGGCGATGGTATACAGGGAGGGAATGATGGGTGTTACGATTCTTTCTTTTCTTTTACTTAGCGCTCGTCTCGGACTCACTTCCTCTTACATATCTTGACTTCTTACCGTTCCTTCGGAATGCCTTCCACCTAAATGCAGCTTCCCTTTTATGTGCTGTGCATGGTTCCATTGTCCCGTTCCCACTTACTTTCTATGGACGTCTTCCTTCCCACATGCATTACCTCAATGCAGCCTTATCCCCACCTATCGCACAGCCGAGCTTTCCGTTTATATTCGTCTCAGCCTAGGTACCACGAACACTGCTTGGTCCGTGCGCCGTATGCCCACTTATTTAAATGATGACTCATCATGTATTTCCTTTAACTTTAATCTACTTGATTCTCCCTTGTTACTGGATCTCTCTGAGTCTTCGCACTGCTCTCGAGTGTGCGCTCCTTCGTAACCTTTGTCCTTGAACTCCCTAAGCAACCAATCATTTCCAGGAGTGCTGCGGAAGCCCCCAGCATCCTTTGCTCTTGCAGACGCCCTTCAAGAACCCTTAGCCCTTGTCTTTTCAAGTCTACATTTGCCTCTACCAGAGTCAAGCGTAACAAAAGATTAGGGTTCTCCTCGAAGGAGCTATCACCGTTATGGTCTCCCAACATTGCTCAACAACCCACTCGAAACCCTCGCTGGTTCCTCCCACGACCACAAGAACCTTCGCCCACCGAAACCCCTTCTGAGACTTCCCACTTGGACACCGAGGAAGAAGTAACCCTTGACCCCGACTCCACCCTTCTAACTAACCAGGAAGAAGACGAAACCCGTGAACTCTCCCATCACCTCTCTGCCGCCCTTTCTATTCCCCAGAACCCGACTCCGCCATCCCCAACCCCTGTTGTCACTACACCCCTCTTCCCTTTTCCCCCACCACCACCACCACCACCGCTCCTCTCCCGCTTTCCCCCTCCGCCACCAATGTCTACGAAACCAACCGAACTTCGCATTGGTACCCCCGAAGCGTTTGATGGTTCCTATGAAAAATCTATGCACTGGCTACATGCCGTACAATTCTACCTCCTTGTCAATAAAGCCGTCTACGATACCGATGAAAAACAAATCGCCTTCGCCCTCTCGTACATGACAAAGGGGTCCGCCCTCACCTGGGCCTCCACCTTTTGCCAAAGTGCCATCTCTGGCACTGCATTCACCCTTGGAACTTTCGCTGACTTTATCACGAAGTTCAACACAGCGTTTAAACACCATGACGTTACGGGAAACACCATTTCCTGGCTATCCACCAAACGAATGCAGAAGAATGCGAAGAACAATTCATATTCCCCTTCCCTGGTAGAATATGTTTCTACATTCAAGAATCACGTCGCCCTTGCCAACATCTCTGATGCCAATGTCCTGATCGGATATTTCTCGCAGGAATCCCACCCCCCTTGATGTGCCGCATCATGTCCATGGACACTGTACCCTCTACCATTGACGATTGGTATAAAAAAGCCATCGCTTTCCACACTCAATGGGAGCGAGCCGATGACATCGCCAGGAGGAACTCGAAAACCTCCCACCAAACCTACCATTCTTTCTCCAATTCCTCAACCGCTAAAGCTCACGACCCCGACACCATGGTCGTAGATACCATCAAAGTCTCCAAGCTTACCCCGGAAGAACGCAAATGTTGCATCGAGAAGAAACTTTGCTTCCACTGCCGGAAACCAGGCCATCTCAGTACCACCTGCATGTCCTTCGCTCAAAAGGGCAACCAAAAGGTACAAAAGGTCAGCAGCGAGGAATTGCCAAAGCTGGAAGAGATCAATGATGATGAAGAAGAGGAAGTGGTGCGAAAGATTTCGTTCAAACCTTTGGATTTTTGAACAGGAAGTGTTCCCCAATGCAAACCCTTCCTTCCGTGTCGTGTGTGAATGTATTTGTAAAGTCGTCACCTACTATGCAAATCCCAGTTCAACTCATCGCTCCCTTGCACACAATGAAAGCCGTTGACACCAGAGCCCTCATTGACAGCGGGGCAAGCATCTCTTGCATCGACTGGGGGTTTGTTAGAAAACACAAACTCCCTACCCAACGTCTGAAAACCCCAATACAAGCCAGGAATGCGGACAACTCCATTAACTCCAAAGGGGTAATCCGGTTCTCCACTACTTTATTCCTTGATGTCGGAGGGATAGCCTGACGAATCACCTTCCATGTTCTTAGTCTAGGAAACGAAAACGTAATCCTAGGACTCCCTTGGTTGAAAGAAGTCAACCCCACGATCAATTGGGTCGAAAGGACCCTTTCCATCAAGGAAACCCTTGACCAATCCCAGGAACTTTTCTGTTCCTTCTCTGTCGACACCAAATGACACGAATCTCGTTTCGTCCATCCCTCTGTGAAACCCCCACATCACACCAACGTCAATGCCATTGTTGATCAACACCTCTTTGCATACAACGATTGGGAAACGGAGAACAAATACATTGTCCGTGCCTGACAAAACTGCGCCATCCACCGAATCATCTGATGCGGATCTCGCTTCATTCCAGCAGGATCCCCGATCATTGCCAAACTCACCACTGCCACCGAACTCGCTGCTGCAGCTGAGAAGTCAAAACCCAAACCCACTCTTCCCTCGGAATACTCCTCATTCACCTCTGTGTTCTCGAAAGAAGCCACCAACCACGTCCCCCCTTTCCGACCCTATGACCACGAGATAAACCTTGATGAAGCCTTTACCCCAAAGATTGGGAAGGTGTACCCTCTCTCTCCTGACGAACGGAAAGCCACCGAAGGCTTCCTAGATGAAAACCTCGCTTCTGGAAAGATTCGTCCATCCAATTCACCACAAGCATCTCCCTTCTTCTTCGTCAAAAAGAAGGATGGAGGACTTCGTCCCTGCCAGGACTACTGCTACGTTAATGAGCACACCATCCATGACACTTATCCCCTTCCCCTCATCTCCAACCTCGTCGACAAACTACGAGATGCCAAGGTCTTTACTAAGTTTGACGTCCGTTGGGGATACAACAATGTACGAATCAAAGACGGCCATCAATGGAAGGCAGCCTTTGTCACCCACAAAGGGTTATTCAAACCCACAGTCATGTTCTTCAGGCTCACCAACTCCCCTGCCACCTTTCAAAGATTCATGAACGACTCCTTTCGTGATATGATCGCTGAAGGATGGCTTGTCATCTACATGGACGATCTCCTGATCTACTCCCCCGACACCACCCTCCACGAAGAACGAACCAAACACGTTCTACAACGCATGACCGAGCTGGACCTCCACTTGAAACTTGAAAAGTGCAAGTTCGCCACTGACGAAGTCGAATACCTTGGAATGATCATGAAACCAGGGCAACTGGCCATGGACCCCATCAAGCTCGATGGCATTGCCAGCTGGCCTATCCCGACCAAAGTCAAGGATGTATGCTCCTTCCTTGGCTTTGCTAACTTTTATCGTTGATTCATCCCTGACTACTCCAACGTCGCCCGCCCTCTCATCGACCTCACCAAGAAGAACTTGACATGGAACTGGTCCCCCTCTTGCCAGTCTGCCTTTGAGGCCCTGAAGCGCCTATTCCTATCCAAGCCTGTGCTCCATCTCCCCAACCTCTCCGCCCCCATTGCCATTGCTACCGACGCTTCAAAATACACGTCTGGTGCCATCCTTCTCCAAACTGATTCCAATGGAGATTGGCATCCCTGCTCCTACCTCTCCCAGTCATTCTCCCCTGCAGAACGAAATTACGACATCTATGATTGCGAACTTCTCGCCATCATCTGTGCCCTAAAATCGTGGCGACATTACCTTCATGGTTCCCCCTTTCCAGTACAGGTCTTTACGGATCACAAGAATCTTACCTACTTTAGGCAACCCCAAGCACTCAACCGCCGCCAGGCATGGTGGCTAATTGACCTCGCCGACTTCAATCTCAAAATGATCCATGTCCCCGGAAAGCTACTTGCCGGACCCGATGCCCTCTCCTGCCAACCCAATCTTCTTCCCACTGACGACGATGACAACGCTGGAGTCACCTTACTCCCACCTTCCCTCTTCGTTAACCTCATTGACACGGCTCTGCACCAGCGTATTGAGTCGGCTTCTGCCGGTGACCCTCTTGTCCTGCAAGCGCTTCAGTCCATGCATGAGGACATTCCACTCCCTTTTTGCTCTCGCCTCACTGACTGGCAGGTGGAGGCCGGCATTCTGACCTACAAGGGCCGTGTTTATGTCCCTGCTGACGACTCCCTTTGCCGTGCCATCCTTGCATGGTGCCATGATCACGAATCCGCCGGACACCCCGGCTTCCTCAAAACCCGCCAGCTTGTCACTGCCGAATTCTGGTGGCCCGGCCTCGCCTCCTTTGTCTGCCGCTATGTCGAGGGCTGTGCTAAATGCCAGCAAAACAAAACCAACACTCATCCCACCGTCCCACCACTCTCCCCGATCAAATCCTCCACTTCCTGCCCCTTTCAGCAGATCTCCTGTGATTTAATCACAGATCTCCCTATCTCCGTGGGCTTTGACTCTCTCCTGGTCGTGGTCGACCATGGGCTTACTAAGGGGGTGATTCTCTGCCCTACCAAGAAAACCATCACTGCCGAAGGGATCGCCTCCCTTTTCTTCCACAAAGTTTTCCTTCGCTTTGGTCTTTATGACAAAGTCATCTCTGACCGCGGTCCTCAGTTCTCCTCCTCCTTTGCTCGAGAACTAGGAAAACTCCTCAAATACGACCTTTCCCTCTCCACCACTGATCATCCACAATCTGATGGAGAGACTGAACGAGTAAACCAGGAAGTCGAAACCTATCTTCGCATATTCTGTGGAAGTAACCCTGGATCATGGGCTGAAAACATTTCCCACACTGAATTTGCACACAATCACCACCCACATTCCATAACGAACCAATCCCCGTTCTATCTAATGATGGGATATGAACCCTGCGCCCTTCCTTTGGTAATCTCCGACACTGCCATTCCTGCCATAGAAACCCGCCTAAAGACCCTCTCCGCTGCTCGCAACAAGGCTTTAGCTGCTCATGAGTTGGCCCGACAAGTTATGGCTGCCCGAACCCGCCGCTCCTTTATTCCATTCAAACTTGGAGACAAAGTTTGGCTCGAAGCCAGGAACTTGAAGCATCTCATCATCAACCCTAAGTTCGCCCCGAAATGAGAAGGACCCTTCTCTATCACAAAGGTCCTATCCCCCATCGTTTACCAACTCTGTCTACCGAAGACCTGGAGGATCCATTCGGTCTTCCATGCTTCCCTGTTATCTCCTTATCGCGAAAACGAGGTCCACGGCCGGAACTTCCCTGCGCCTCCCCCTGACCTTATCAACGGAGAAGAGGAATACGAAATCGAGAAGGTCATACGCCACCACGGAACTCCGTCCTCCCGTTCCTTCCTGATCCGATGGAAGGGATATTCTGCCGAAGAAGACTCTTGGGTCCCTGAGCGGGATCTGAAACATGCCAAGTCCGCCCTCACCTCGTATAAAAGCTCCACCCGTCCGTCTTTCATCCCCCATCCTCCTCTTAACCGAACCACAACCATCAAAAACATGTCTTTCAATGCGTCCTCAGTTTCTACTGTGTCCTCTCTCGCCTCAAGTGTACCTTCTCCTCCTCGGTCTCCTTCTCCTTCCTCTACCCGATCAAACGCTGGTTGGAGATCTTCGGATATCCCTAACAACCCTGCTTCTCCTCCTCATTGCATGGAACCCTCTATGACTCCCTCCATAGACCCCTCCCCTATCCTCTCCATCGACGTTCCCCTTCATGCTCACTGCCTTCGTAACGGCACCATGGGAGTAGACGAAAAATACGCCTTACATTCTCTCCTTTTCTCTCCCCACATCCATTGTGCTTTGGAATCCCACTTAGACGACAACTCCCCACTCTGGAGCATCACGCGAATCTATCTTCAGAATCAACGACTACGAACCCTCCTCGACCTCACCTCTTCCCCCAGCAGCATTGGCCGTCGCTGCAACACCCTTCATCTTATCCAAAAGACCATTCAAGACGATATATTCTCCCTTTTCTACCAACTCGAGATGCCCGACTTCGCTGCTGATGTAGAATGATATGTCAATGAGATGACTGCAGCAACCAATCCACAAACGTCCCCCTCCGCTTCTTCATCCCCCCTCACAGCTGCCATCGAATTGGCAATCCAACGAGCTGAGCTCGGACATGAGGTCCAGACCACCGGCACCCTACACGGGGTTCCTATTGATGCCCCTCTCCCTCGCAACCATCCACGCTATCATGAGACGTGCTTTGAGTGTCACCACCTCGGACATATCCGCGTTAACTGCCAGTGGTACGTTTGCCCTGTGTGTAAAGTCAATCAACCAGGACACCCGCAGCATCGCTGCCCACTCAACCATCGTACCTCACGACCCTCCTCCTCGTCCTCCTCTTCATCCTCGTCCCGTCCTCGCCCTATTCCCCCTCCTTGCTCTCGAAGGATGGTCCCGGAAAACTCCAGGCGTCCCCATCATTGATCCCGTGCCCCATCCCCTCCTCAATCCCCTTCTCCAAGGGAAGACTTTGACTATGACGACGTAGCTATCTCCAACATGACTGGATCCCCGGTAGGATCTTACGCATACTTCTGACTAGCCCCCTTTATTCGTTATCCTTCTCCAGTGTTTCAGGTCTAGCGAGGGGGTAATGTTACGATTCTTTCTTTTCTTTTACTTAGCGCTCGTCTCGGACTCACTTCCTCTTATCTTGACTTCTTACCGTTCCTTCGGAACACCTTCCACCTAAACGCAGCTTCCCTTTTACGTGCTGTGCATGGTTCCATTGTCCCATTCTCACTTACTTTCTACGGACGTCTTCCTTCCCACATGCATTACCTCAATGCAGCCTTATCCCCACCTATCGCACAGCCGAGCTTTCCATTTATATTCGTCTCAGCCTAGGTACCATGAACACTGCTTGGTCCGTGCGCTGTATGCCCACTCATTTAAATGACGACTCATCATGTATTTCCTTTAACTTTAATCTACTTGATTCTCCTTGTCACTGGATCTCTCTGAGTCTTCGCACTGCTCTCGAGTGTGCGCTCCTTCGTAACCTTTGTCCTTGAACTCCCTAAGCAACCAATTGTTGCCAGGAGTTGCTGTGGAAGCCCCCAGCATCCTTTGCTCTTGAAGACGCCCTTCAAGAACCCTTAGTCCTTGTCTTTTCAAGTCTATGTTTGCCTCTACCAGAGTCAAGCATAACAATGGGCAGGATAACGACCTCATGCGGGAGGAGGATGAGGGTGTGGGCATTGTAGACAAGCGCCCTCTGCTTGCACATTTGGATGTGAAGCTAGCTCGATCCCATGGTGCGTGCTGACTCTGTGGGGGCTCTTTCCTACATTAATTTGCTGTCAAGCTCATGGCCGTGTGAGGAGTGTTCCTGCGCTTGCGATTGAGCTCGGTATCCCAGGGCTTTCGAGACTTATTGGACAATTTCTATATGAACAACTCCATCAAGGGTTGGAGACTTCAACCCCAAATCATGCTCCCCGTCTCCCAGTATTCGCTGGTCACCTCAAGGTTTTCCACTCAGCCACTGTGACTTTCGTATCCCCAAGTGACCCGAGCAGAATTGGTAGCATGCAGCGCGAACAAATTCATGCCATGCCAACATGGCATCGTGGTTCTGCAAGATATGACTGCATGTTCGCAAGCACGGATGACATGGTCGAAGGGATGTTGAGTATGGAGGTTGCTCAGGTTCTATCCTTCTTCTCCTTTGTCTACACCAATGGACACAATTATTCGTGCGCTCTCGTTCATTGGTTTGATCGCATTGCTGATGAACCTGATGAGGTGACAGGCATGTGGATGGTCAGACCATCCTTCCTCGAGGACGGTTCCAAAAACCTCGCTGTGATACATATTGACAGTATTGTTCGCAGCGCTCATTTACTTCCAATCTTCGGGAACGAGCGCGTACCACTGTATATCTATTTCCACAATTCATTGGACATTTACCATAGCTTCTATATCAACCGTTTCGCTGACCATCACGCATTCCAATTGGCGTTGTAATAAGAATTTGATGTGCTTATTGTACCATACCTACTAGTTATGCAACGTGCTTTATGGCTGAAGAACAATGTTAGTGCGAAGTCAACTGTTAGCCTGGCAAGATTGAAAAGTTCGTGCATGCTGGTGTCAATGACCACTTTTAGGCTTTCTGTTCTAAGCGACACTAACCCATCTGCCAAGGCGCCACAAGCTCAGTTAGTCGAAATAAGCTCCGATTAAGTTTGAAAAAGATACGTGTAAAGTTTCTGATATTCGGGATGGCAAAGCCAGGCATGATTTACATAAAATACATTTCAATAAGAAGACGTGACCGAGCATGTCAATATATCCATGAAGAGGCACAAGTACACACCGCGACAGTACAAGATATAGATATGCGAACATTCAAAGACCTACATGGATAAACGGAAGCCATGTGGCGAACGAAGTTCCAACTCGAAGACGCCCAATAGCTCCATGCAGCGCTTGTGCGGCCTCACGATAATCTGGCCTTGTGCCGTTCCGAAACAGCTGCTCGTATACGTCCCTCGCCACATCGGGCGCGTGCTTATCGCTGATCGACCACATCGTACCAATCACTCCCCCGTAACCCGCAAACAACATTCCCGCTGCGATATGGATAGCCTCGTCGGTGAGATATTCGTTTTCCATCGCCGTCTGACATGCGGAAAGAAAGGCAAGCCCACCACGGGGACGTGACAACGCAACGATGTCATGCAGCTTCAAGCGGCGTCGATCGGCAAGACAAAGTCCACTCGACATCGGACGTCTGTGATCTTGGATTCCGTGGCATGCAAAATGGACCCAGTCTGCCTCCTTCATGAGGTCAAGTACTTCCTCGACCGTGCCGACAGACGACTCCAGGAGGGTTGTGTACGCCGAAGGCGATCCCCCGATTATCGCCCTGATGTGTTCCAACTCGGTGGCCACACCTGGAAGTGGGGATAGACCATCCGAGGGTGGCTGACGAACAGCAAGGAGACGGAGGTCGCCGCTAGGTGCCACATCGGGAGTGGGTGACGGGGCAAGAATGCTGAGAGTAGGGGCATATGACGAGATGACGAAGTCGGACACATTGTGCCCAAGTTGGGAGTGCTGGGTATCATAGAAACCAGCTGCATGGATAGGAAGAAACACGAAAGGGCCAGTCGGACACCAAAAAATGCGTGATAGATCCCCAGGAGTCTGTTAGGACACAGATGAACAAATCAGATATGAATTCAAGTGACACGACATGACGTACTGAGAAAGCCAATGCATCCAAGACAGGTTTCGCGACACCGTTCCACAAGGTGGATAAGAGGGGCTCCCAGCTAACGCGGCCCTGTGTTGCAGGTTCCCCCTTCCTGTCGTCACAGGGTATGCCACGAGTGTGACCAAGCAATTTCTCCAGCATCTTCTGTAGACCTTCGGACCTCTGGAAAGTGAAAGTGGGAAGCGGAACATGAATCACATGATCCACGTCAGCAAGAACAATCAACGCATCACAGCGGGTTTCTGCAGCGTTGAGTATGACCACCGGCCCAGAGTGTGCTGAAGCTCGGAGCTGAGAGAAGTCTTTGCGGCGGAGGAAGTGTTCGAAACCGGGAAAGCCTCGAATCTCCCGGAGCAGTTTGTCTCGCTCGATAGCGAGCATACGGGGCCCATCGGCCTCTTGTTGCAAGGACTCTCTCGTAGGATGCGTAGCACTTTGAGTCAGTTCCAAGACAACGAACAAGGATTTTTCACGAATACTACTAGCCTGCTCTAATGCAGCAGACAGTTCCCGAAGTCTGCGGGCATGATCTGGATGAGCGGACGACAACTCTTCATAAGAGCTGCGAAGCTGATAGAGTTCCCCCCAAACGATCGAGCGTCCTTGTTCGAGCCACTCCACAGCGGTTTCTGGGAGTCCCGAGTCCAAAGCTGCTGCCGCGGCCTCCCGCACCACATTTGCACCTCGGATAAGTTCATTGTAACGGCGTGCAATGGAGTGGCCAATCCATGCGAGTTCAGGAAGTAAGTTATTGGCAACAGAATAAGCATGCAGGAGAGAGTGATGGCGCATACGCTGAGCGCATGATATCCATTGCTGTGATGCACGAAATCGGATCCTGATGGGGCCGATGGGGGAAGAAGCAGCTTGCAAATACATGGAAATTGCTTGCTCGAGACTACTTAGATCCCCGAGGCGCTCGAAACGAGCTCTGAAGGAGTTGCCGAGGTTGTTAAGACGACCAGGTTTGTCAGGGTGACCATGAGGGGTGAGGTCAACAGCATCCCTCTGCCTCAAAATTGCATCCTCGAGGTCACTCAGATCCCCGAGGCGCTCGAAACGAGCTTTGAAGGAGTTGCCAAGGTTGTTAAGAAGAGCAGGTTTGTCAGGGTGACCATGAGGGGTGAGGTCAACAGCATCCCTCTGCCTCAAAATTGCGTCCTCGAAGTCATTCAGATCCCCGAGGCGCTCGAAACGAGTGACGAAGGAGTTGCCAAGGTTGTTAAGAAGAGCAGGTTTGTCAGGGTGACCATGAGGGGTGAGGTCAACAGCATCCCTCTGCCTCGAAATTGCGTCCTCGAGGTCACTCAGATCCCTGAGGCGCTCGAAACGAGCTTTGAAGCAGTTGCCGAGGTTGTTAAGACGACCAGGTTTGTCAGGGTGACCATGAGGGGTGAGGTCAACAGCATCCCTCTGCCTCAAAATTGCATCCTCGAGGTCACTCAGATCCCCGAGGTGCTCGAAACGAGCTTTGAAGGAGTTGCCAAGGTTGTTAAGAAGAGCAGGTTTGTCAGGGTGACCATGAGAGGTGAGGTCAACAGCATCCCTCTGCCTCGAAATTGCGTCCTCGAGGTCACTCAGATCCCCGAGGCGCTCGAAACGAGTGACGAAGGAGTTGCCAAGGTTGTTAAGACGACCAGGTTTGTCAGGGTGACCATGAGGGGTGAGGTCAACAGCATCCCTCTGCCTCGAAATTGCATCCTCGAGGTCACTCAGCTCCCCGAGGCGCTGGAAACGAGTGACAAAGGAATTGCCGAGGTTGTTAAGACGAGCAGGGTTGTCAGGGTGACCATGAGGGGTGAGGTCAACAGCATCCCTCTGCCTCGAAATTGCGTCCTCGAGGTCACTCAGATCCCCGAGGCGCTCGAAACGAGCTTTGAAGCAGTTGCCGAGGTTGTTAAGACGACCAAGTTTGTCAGGGTGACCATGAGGGGTGAGGTCAACAGCATCCCTCTGCCTCAAAATTGCATCCTCGAGGGCACTCAGATCCCCGAGGCGCTCGAAACGAGCCTTGAAGGAGTTGCCGAGGTTGTTAAGAAGAGCAGGTTTGTCAGGGTGACCATGAGGGGTGAGGTCAACAGCATCCCTCTGCCTCAAAATTGCATCCTCGAGGTCATCCAGATCCCCGAGGCGCTCGAAACGAGCTTTGAAGCAGTTGCCGAGGTTGTTAAGAAGAGCAGGTTTGTCAGGGTGACCATGAGGGGTGAGGTCAACAGCATCCCTCTGCCTCAAAATTGCATCCTCGAGGTCACTCAGATCCCCGAGGCGCTCGAAACGAGTGACGAAGGAGTTGCCGAGGTTGTTAAGACGACCAGGTTTGTCAGGGTGACCATGAGGGGTGAGGTCAACAGCATCCCTCTGCCTCAAAATTGCATCCTCGAGGTCACTCAGATCCCCGAGGCGCTCGAAACGAGTGACGAAGGAGTTGCCGAGGTTGTTAAGACGACCAGGTTTGTCAGGGTGACCATGAGGGGTGAGGTTAACAGCATCCCTCTGCCTCAAAATTGCATCCTCGAGGTCACTCAGATCCCCGAGGCGCTCGAAACGAGTGACGAAGGAGTTGCCGAGGTTGTTAAGACGACCAGGTTTGTCAGGGTGACCATGAGGGGTGAAGTCAACAGCATCCCTCTGCCTCGAAATTGCGTCCTCGAGGTCACTCAGATCCCCGAGGCGCTCGAAACGAGCTTTGAAGCAGTTGCCGAGGTTGTTAATACGACCAGGTTTGTCAGGGTGACCATGAGGGGTGAGGCCAACAGCATCCCTCTGCCTCAAAATTGCATCCTCGAGGTCCCTCAGATCCCCGAGGCGCTCGAAACGAGCTTTGAAGGAGTTGCCGAGGTTGCTAAGAAGAGCAGGTTTGTCAGGGTGACCATGAGGGGTGAGATCAACAGCATCCCTCTGCCTCAAAATTGCATCCTCGAGGTCACTCAGATCCCCGAGGCGCTCGAAACGAGCTTTGAAGCAGTTGCCAAGGTTGTTAAGAAGAGCAGGTTTGTCAGGGTGACCATGAGGGGTGAGGTCAACAGCATCCCTCTGCCTCAAAATTGCATCCTCGAGGTCACTCAGATCCCCGAGGCGCTGGAAACGAGTGACGAAGGAGTTGCCGAG
>JBBPQL010000604.1:0-20892 GCA_038092515.1 Boletus subparvulus | reverse complement strand
CGAGGATCTGTGGGGGTTGGGGCATATGATCTGTACGTTGATAGGGACTGTTACTATGTGGAATGTAGTCCTACCACGAGCGCGTTCGCTGAGAGGCCCCCTGCGTGGGTTCCACCAGCGATGACGCTGTAAGGGGTGTTGAATTCATTGCTCGGAAACATTCAGTAGAGGAAAAGTGCGAACTTGAAACCCAAATCCCTGAACTGTTGGGATACCTGCTCGACCGTACCAGGTGGTGTCAGATGTACGATGTGGTCTAATGTTTTCGTGGATGGGGTGGACATGGTGAACGTCGTTTGCTCAGCCAACTTGAAGTTCTATTCATGGTATAAATACAGATATGCAACTCAGGTGACTCGATTGGACGCTCATCGTCTCCGAAAACATTACAGGAAGTTTGGTCCATATAAGGATACAAGTGTCCGAAATTGTCCATCTAGAAGCGCTACCAGAGCCCGTCTTAATAGATATGTCACCGAAGAGAGCCTCATGCTAGGTCAGCAAAGCCGACCCGCAGTCCACCGATGTCGAAAACGGAGTAGACGTTTTGCAGAAATACGTCACCCAGTATCCAAGTGTCTAGTCACGACATGAGAAAATACGAAAATACGTCAATTACGGACATTGACATACCTCCAAGGCTACCTGTGCTTGCTATGGCGCCAATACAACTACCGGAGGAGTCGTATGACCCAAGATTGAACGTCTCGGCGGAGATGGAAAACGGCCTCCCTGCGATCGTGATGCTAACGTTGGGCATTGCATTGCAAGGCACTGCAAAACAGGGTAAGGAAAGTAAGCATTGGAGCGTGTGGGGACTTGCTCGTGTAAAATCCGCCTCCTATATCCGTGGCGTTGAGAGCACTATAAAACTGGCCGACAATGTTGACATCCCCGAGGATGAATGACGTTCCCGTGTCCACAATTGCAGAAACGTCCTTGCTGATCGCTTGGCCGTTGCCGTTGATGGAATCTACGCTGATTTGCCAGTATCCCTGAACCTCGCACGTCAACGTTTGACATGGGCGTAATATAGACAAGCTCTAACCTGCAGAGTAACGGGTGTGTAGGTAAAAGAACCCGTGTATAATGCCGTGTTGACGCCCCCGATGCGCAACTCGGACCCCGACGAAGCTAACTTGAAAGCGAAAACGGGATCGGAAACTTGACCCTCTGCGATCAGCGTCTGAACAACTGGACTGGCTCGAAACATGGAGATGTTTGCAAAAGCCATGCCCATTAAACCATCGGGCGCGAAGTTTGCGATTTCGAAACCAGTGGAATATTGTGAAGCTGCCCCGATTGTTTGGTTTTTGGCCTATGATATCGTCAGAAATCACAAGTACGCCATAGTTTCAACGTATCGTACCACGAAGCCTGCGACGGTAACCGTGTCTGTGTACTGTTCGCCAGAGACCGTGGAACCATCACCATATGCAAGAGCAAACCTTCGTTGCAGATCGACGGCCGATGAGCTCGCGTTTGGGTTGTAGCGCGTGTGTCCATCACACGTCGAGTCACAGTTTGATGCGGGAAGGAACAAGTCCGCGGACCCAGTGTCAAAATTCACTGGACGATGGTGGGTGAGGTATTGTGTGACGACATGGACGAGTGGCTCACTCTGGTATTCGACAGCGGGTGACCCTACAGAAATCGTGCCGTACCATCTTTGGTTCCCATCATCCGTGAGTGGAACAGCACCCCCATCACGTCGAGTGAGCGTATTGCCACTCGAAGACGGCGAGGGTACACCTGTGCGACGCTCAAATGCAGCGACCCCTTTCAAATACTTTCTGGTCGTCGCAAATAAGATGGGGGGACACAGTATGTTATCAAACGTGGCCTACCGTTCTGAATACGCAATATGAGAACGCGCGGCGTTCAGGTTAACTATCCCATCCCTTGCGAGGGTCAACCTCCTTTGAATCGGGATCCCCAGAGGACCACGGTATGGTAAAGCAGTTGTCAAGACCAGCAAGACAGCGACAAAGACGATAGATAGTGAACGCATCTGTGAAAGAACCACGAAAGGGGCGTGCGCAGCAGCTGCGCCGTGTGCTTCATGATCTTATAACGACACGAACCCATCGCATGGGGACCAGGCGGCTAGCCATTCCCAATGCAATGCCACTGCCTTTGTGCGGTAATTGCAACGAGGCAGATGCGAGGTCATCGCACGCACCCACCAGTGACACGCCAGACGGTCCCAGGAACTAGTTATTGGTGCACAGTGAGACATGCTATGGGGAAGATGTGCAGGTTGGGCGAACTATACCGTTCTACGACGTGGCACGCCGCACAAGCAGTGAAAATGCGAGCCGACGAGACTCGGATATGGAGAAAATGAGGCAACCGCTGAAACGTCATGGCAGTATGTAATGACAGGCTCGGGTATTAAATCATGATAGCCGAGCCGGTCCCTCAGGCTCTTGAGTCTTGGCTCTCAAGACTCTCCAGGTAGTAACCACACCTCGTGCGGCGTGCATCGTGCTCAACTGGCAGAGAACTCCTCTGGCGAAAGGGCCATGGCAGCCTCGGGTGAGCTCGCCCTATATTTACTGTATGTATTTATCGCGATGACACGTCCCGGGTTCAGACTTTTCTCTACAATCCTTGTTCAACGTCCGCGGGAAAATCGGTAAGTACCCATTCGTACCATCCACTCGTGCGTTCATCCCTTACGGTTGACGCGCTTTAGCGCTCGTGACCGGCGGTGGAACAGGTATCGGCAAGACGATCGCCTCCGCGCTCGTCCAAAACGGCGCCAAGGTCTACATCGCGGCACGCAAGGAAGCACAGCTAAAAGAGGTGCGCAGCACCTGCTGCGGTTGTCTAGGACCTTTCGTAACATCCTTTCTAGGCAGCCGCAGAACTCAATGCTCTGGGACCCGGTAGTGCACACTATATCGTTGCCAACCTGAGCGTGAGTGACTGGCACTGTGGGCGGAACGGGATCTCTGGTGCTGACGGTGACATATTTGCATGTCTGCGTAGAACAAGGCTGGCGTGGATGCGTTGATTTCAGCCCTCGCTACGCTCGAACCAGCCAAGACACTGCACATCCTCGTGAACAACTCCGGCGTGTCATGGGGATCGCCTTTCGAAGCTGTGCCCGAGGACAAGGGCTGGGATAACGTCATGGCTGTGAACGTGAAGAGCCTCTTTTACCGTGAGCCCTCGTTGCCCTCACTTGGCCCGCTTCTGATTCTGATCCGTGATGTCCAGTGACTGCAGGGTAAGTTTCTACAGGTCATATATCTGTAGAGTTCCGATTGAGATGTCGTGTACTGGAGGTTATCATCGTGGCTGGCCAAGGAAGCAACTGCTGCAGATCCCGCCCACGTCGTCAATGTTTCATCGACTGCGAGTGTCACCCCTCACGCTGAAGGCGTACTGAGCGCCGAAGGTAGTGGAACATACAGCTGTCAGTCATGCATACCTTGCATCATCAATTCTACACTCCCCTTCATATGTCCTTTTTCTAGACAATGTTAGCAAGGCAGCAGTAAACCATCTCACATCGATATTGGCGGTCAAGTTATGTCCTCAGAAGATCATGTGTGTGGCGTACCGCGTATCTTCCTTCTGTTGCTTACCACCGACTGAAACAGGGTGAATGCAATCTGCCCCGGGTACGTTCAATGGGGCCTGGATCTTGGAGATATCTGAGTTGTTACGCAGCTTTTTTGCCACCAAGATGACAGCATTCGGTTTCAAGTCCGCGGGAGAAGAGAAGATTACATCTGTACAACCAACTGGTATGGTCTTAGCTGAACGGGTGTCTCCAATGAATCATATGCTCTCTAGGACGGTTTGGCCACCCCTCGGATCTCGCCGGAATGGCCTTGTTCCTGTGCTCTTCCGCCAGTGCACATGTCACTGGTGCACACATTTTGCTTGATGGAGGATCAACGCTCTCCAGCCAAGGGATTGCGCCAAGGACGAAGCTGTAGGAGCATTGTACCATCACATGTATGTTGGACATCTCGGGATCAAGATTTGATAGACACTTTTTTCCACATTATCATTAACATCCAGGATGGACACAATGTCATTGATCAATACGGAAATATCAAACAGAAAAAGAAGAGAGAGAAGACAAGGATGGTTCATGGTTGGGCGGATTTGGCGTCGTCGCTCGTCTCGCTTCGCGCGATCGTCGTCCTGACAGGGGTCCATGCGGAGCTTCGACCCCAGTCAAGTAATCTTGATTGTTCGAGCACGCCACGATACAAGTCATCTCTGAAACCGACGCAGTGCAGACCGATACAGGCTACGCGCAGAGCCCCCGCACCATAGAGCTGGGAAATTTCGTAGTGATTTTGTGGTGAAACGTTCTTCCGGCCGGCCAGAGTGTCCCTGACGATTGCTTGGGTCGTCTACGAAAACGACTGTGTCCACACAAGCATATCTTGGAGAACTTAACGATTTTACCTCAGTCGAAAGAGACTCCCATTCTTGAACAGTAAGATCGTCCATCCGGAGAGCCTTGTAGGTACCAGCGTAATACCACTTTCCGTCCTTGTTATAAAAGCATTCTAGAAAGGCTGGTCAGGCTGGTGTTCGAAATAACGCGTCGCCTTACCCGTTGGCTTATTCATCTGACCGATTACATCGACGGTGGACCAGCGATGTGCTGTTATGACGCGCGGATTTGTGCTGCACTTGAAGACTGGGATGAGAAAATACCCGTGTTCTTCCCTGTCGGGACACCAGTATGTTGTCGGTTGAGACAAGACTCTGTAATTTTCAAGTCTAGCCGATTATTAATATTGATTGCGAGATCCGAGTCCAAAAGTCGGGGGATGAACAATTAGATGACGTCAGAAGAAAGTCCTCACAGGTCCTTGAGAAACTTGAAGATGTTAGTATCACGAGTGAAGTCCGGAACAGACTTACGCCAGAAGCATTTCCGAGGAACTCGTGGAGGGTATGAGGGGGGTGAATCATAATCGGTTGCAAAGCATCATCCGGAATACCCGACGGCAGAGGAAGAGTCGCTAGCAATGCTTGTCTCGCAGCGATCGTCCGTTCGGCTGGTGTTCCCTCCTCGAAAATGGGGAATGAAACCTGTACCATAGAAAATGGTTTCCGAGGTACCGACGCATATATGCACTCACCTGACTCTCTTCGTCATCGGACGGCGTTAAGGTGGTGGGAGTATGCGGTTCCCTGACCAACGCGGAGCTACTGATGTAAACCTGTCTACAGTAAGCCGAGTTGCTTTGCAGGTTATCCTCGAGTTTGTCAGGTGTACATGGAGGTTCACTTAATACTCCTCGTGGGGTATCTGGAGTTCCTCGTGTCGATTCCATCTAATTGTTACCTTCCTTGAGCAAGATTTGAATGACGGGATCAACCATTGCACCTGCCTGAGGCTCTTCTAACTCTTCAAACATTTGACTGGGGTCTGACTGCGGTGACCCAGGAGGTTTTGAATCACTTTCAAAACCGCTCGAGTTCGTGTTCGCCGGGGTCGAGGCTCGCTTGAATACTTCCAACTCTTGCTCCAATCGTAATATCGTCGCTACCTTTTGGCGAACGGAGATGTATGCGTCCTCAAGGTGAGCCACTACGTTATCCCGCGCAGCCAACGCCTCTTCCACGCGTAATTTCTCCATCTGGACGGCGAGCAGCACATCCGCTGGGTCTGTGGCGGGACTTGGGCCCTGTCCATCATTTGACGGGGTGCGAGAAATCGCGCCACATGAAAAGTTATGGAGGTCGAAAGTCACCGGCACCATGGATGGATTGGCCAGGCCACAACCTGCTTCTTCCGCGAATTGGTTCTCCAGATTTCCCTGGATGTCCGAGTCGTGTTTCTGAGTAAACAGGGGCTCGGGTGAACTTGCCATTAATGTAGCGGAGATCCAATTCGCTAATACCTATTTTGCTTTTATCTCGGCTCCCGTGCCGCATCGCCAGTATGGCCGCAAAACGTTTGATTTGGAAGTACATCCATTATCGGACCTAGTAGACCTGCCTAGATGCGCTCGCGTTGGGACGCATTTCTACAATATTAATGGCGATATGACCAGGGGCCCTATTGACTCCGATTATCTTTCGCTGGTCCCATGGGGAAGCCCGGCCACCCGTGATGCCATCACCGGATATCGCGTAGTGCACCCCAACTCGACCAACGACCATAGATGCCAACAACGCCGCAAATTTCAACGCCTCCTGCACCGTCGGCGGATACCCAGGCATCAAGCTGCTCGCAGAGGCATACTGAATGCAACTCAGTGGCCAGGTTGAGGTCGTGGCGTGCTGTGGACGCGCGATGGGTGTAATGCGGCCAACTACATCATCCGTGATGGCCGAAACGCTTTTGCTACCGCTCCCAAAGGACGCTCTGTATTGTCGATCCCGGGGGTTGTCGCGAAAGTCCAGCATCACCCAACGCAAGGCTTTCGTTTCATCGTCTTCGCAGGTCACCACGATTGTGGCGATGATCTTCCAGAGCGCTTCGTATGCAGGAAGAATGCGGTCCAAGGAAGACGGGAATTGTCTGTGTGGAAGCCATCCGTACAGGATGCTCTGGACTTCAGGCGGGAGTGTGCTTTTCCCTTGCGCATCATCGTAGAAGTCCGATAGTGCCTCCGTAACCCGACGGACGTTCGGAAACGCGAGCGTATCAAGCGTATCGGGATCCACACCCAGAAACACCACCAAAAACACACGAAAGGTGATGCAGCGGATGAGTGAGGCAAGATCCATATCGATCTCGGGCACGAGGTACTTCTCTATGGCTGCCTCCGATTCGCGAATGATCGCATTCCACCTAGACGAGCCGAGACTGTCATGTTAGACATGATTTTCGTTTACATGCCAGTGTAAGCACCTATAATTCTCATCTCTTCGGGGAATCAATGTTTCGCTCATGGTGGTGGTATGTTCGTGCGCTGTTGGCGCTTGAAAGAGTGTTGGCGCCGAGGCGCGCGAATATTCGAAGAAAACCAGTGGAGCACGTGCAATCAAATTGACGGTTCTGGTTGCATATCCCCTAACTACCTTCAACAGCAGTGGCAGAAGAAGGATCACCAAGAGAAGAAACAACAGAAACAAATGGTTTGACGACGACGACATGGGTCAAGGGTGAGTTCCGTGAACTTCCGTCCTCCTACGCTTTGGCCCCCCTGCATTATAAACACCCCGGTGTCCTGATCTGTCATAGTAACCTTCGATGCCACATGGGACCCCTTGAAGCAGCCTATCTGCGTTTTTTGGTCCTCTGCAGTGCTGTTGACTTAATAACAGTATTATCTTGGATGCCAGCCATCGGCCCTATTCGGGTTTGGGGCCACGTTCATACTAGTTGCTCAACTTTACGTGTGGGCCTCACCGGAGGCAGTTCATACGTCCTCAAGATCCTCTGGGGGGTCCTCGATACAGCTTTCCCGTGTTTGGTATTTCCGCGTTGGCAACGGCCGTTTTATTTGGCGCCTCGCAGCCAACCACCCGCCGCCACGTGGATGTTCATGCCACATTACTTCATCTACAAAGTCAAGCGAGGTTATAACCTCGCTTTGGTCGACGAAAAAGGAATGGCATGATCTGGGTGCACTTTTTTGGGTCGCGTAGAGCTCACCAGCCAATGAAAGGGCTTCAAAATTATCACATAGGCTGTCAGAGAGTCGTCAAGCGATAACGTTACTCCTCAGCTTTTCAGATGAAGTATGGTCATTTTCGTATTCGCGCTGGAGCATGTCAGGACGGGTGCTTTCGACCGGAGATATACATACAGCCTTTTACTTAAGTTCATCCACTTTGATTGCTCCATCGAGCTCGATTATATCGCCCACTTCCATTATTTCGTCCGCTTCCATTGCTCAAGCTTCGCCCGTGAAGCTTCTAGCCCCAAACCTAGTCGCAAGAGCCGATTTAACAAAGCATCCAGCGGGGCAAGGGAGAGCAACGCTGTGTTTTGTATTGACTTCATTCATCTTCAAGTTGCTATCCGTATTAGATATATCAGTGGAAGTGGTGCTTTCGGGTTCCATTGCATGGATTGTTCATGGATGTGGCAAGGAACCAGCACCAGATTTAGAGGCTGCGACACAGGACGTCGGGATTTATTCTCGCTGGTGTTGGTGTTGTTGCAGGCGAGAAGCCCGCACACGCTGGAGGCTCGAGGCATGCCCACATTCACGCGGATCTTTCCTCAGTCTCCTTTGGTGGAATTTTTCTGACATCACCCAACAGGCGCAGCGTCCCATTCCGATTCAGGCGGCTACTCGAGGTCATCACCCTACGATGAAAACCATCCGACTTTCATTTCAAAGTCTGCCCGTCCCGTCTAATATTCCTCAAATAACCTCGACTTCCATTCTCCCTTGTCGTACAGCCGCCTCGACACTTTGCGTGATCCAATCTTTCCTTCGGACCGGGAGGCGACAGGAGGCTGTACACGTTGCTCAGCTTCGCCCCTCGGGGTCATCTCGTCGGACCGTGCCTGACTGGACAGAGGGTCGTCCGAGCAAGGGGCGAACCGCGACGGCCGTTTCAACCGCATCAGACGTAAACGCGCCGGTACGGACTCAGCAAAGTTCAATGTGTTGAGGACGAGCGGGACGCGTGGTTCCGTATTTATCTTGGTCTGGGACCAGCCGTCGTTGCCGGCTAGAGCTTGGTGTGCCGACCCATGGACAGGATCTGTCGAGCTATCCGGGTTGGCATCAGCTTTGGCGTCGGGATTGTTGCGGTCTGTGACAGCGAGGGTCCAGCACGATGGCGGGCAGTTTTGCGAGTCCCAGCGTCTTCGATAGGGTTTCCCGAGGAGTGTGCGGGGTGCGTTGGGCTCGGATTTGGTGGACACGATCTGAGTGAGCATGGACGGGAACGCGGAAGAGAGGGTGAACAAGCATGCGAGCGCAAGGACGAGGACGGCGGGGACGGCTCTGGTCATGGTGGGTGGTGGATGCGCTGTGCCGGCCAGTGCGGATATGATTGATGGTGGATCGCTGCGAGGTTGGACGCTTCGAGGCTGTCCTGACTGACGTGCGGTGCAATGGGGTGTTGGGGGCGACGTATGACAAAAACACGGCCAGCGTGTCGTTTTGGCTTAGGTGATGTGTGTGGATGGTCACAGTGGCTGGAAAAGTTCAACAATGTTCCGCTCTTCTTAGCTGACGCGTTTGGGTCACGTGTTTTGATTTTTGTGACATGTCCATCAGATGCCGGTGCGGTTACCTGTCGAACAGAAAGTCACATAAGTATGCATTTAAAGATGTTGATCATTTGCTGATCCGACTGGCGCACGAGTGTCAGAGAGGGGAGGTCAACCTGAGAGCATTGAGAAATAAACAAGGGTAATACTATCGTGGTCAACATGAACGCGTCACTGCCGGGAACTCTCAGCGACCGTTTTCGCAGCCGCGACTCCAGCCAACCAATCTCTTCCGCCCACTTTCATCTTCCGTCGATGTCGATAATCCAACTTGTCCGCAGACCGGGTGAGACCAGCGACCTCGAACCTTGCATGTGACGACACCTGGCGAAGGCACCACTCCAACGCGCGTTCCACGCGGGCTTTAAGCTCGTATGCCTTGTCCGCGTCGTAAAACGCCATCGCGTTGCGAAAGGACAACCAAAGGTATAGCACAAGTACTTTGTGAAGTCCTTCCAGATGCTTCAGCGCGTCCTTGCACACGCGTGGCTTTGCCCGATCCGGCATCATCCCCTCCACGTTCTTCAACACGTTCATGGATGGGGCGACAGACAACACCGCGTCGAGCTCGACACGGATAATGTTCGTGTATAGGCGCAAGATTTGCGCGAGGGCGTCGAGCGCGACGGGATCGGACCATTGGATGGGACAGTTCTTGAAGAGGAGTTTGTCGGATAAAAGGAGATCCTTGGCGTGTGTGTCGATGAACTCGCTGAGTTGGTCTAATCGGATCTGTAGGGCCGCACGGAAGGGAGGGCGAATGCCAGAGACGTGGGATGGCACTTCGAGTAGTGCCTGGGTAGAGGCTTGGAGCGGGAGAACTTGGGAAACGTCCTCCATCCAGTGACCTGGAGGATCCAAGACGGCACAGCTAAGAGGGGGTGCTGTAGTTGCGAGTGCACTACAAAGGGCTGGTATATCCTCCTTGTGTAGTGTCGTGACGAAGCCGCCAGGTTGGCCGTGCAGCCCATAGCGCCCGGCTCGCCCAGCGATTTGCTTTATTTGGGATATGGACAACGGGCGCTTCTCTTGACCATCGAATTTGTGAAGCGTTTCGAACACGACACGTTTGATCTTCCTGAAAATGAACGTCATGAGTAAAAAAAGTTGCGAGAGACCAAAACAAACACGCGTACAAATTTAGCCCCATCCCAACAGCATCGCTGGCGACAATGACGTCGTAACCGCTCTTCGGGTCATTGAAAAGCGCAGCTTGCTCAGATCGAATCTCTGGTGGGAGCCTGCCGTAAGCGACCGCACAGCGCAAGCCAGTCCTTTCCTCGATCTTCGCCTTGACTGCGAATATCCCATCTCGCGAGAATACGACGAGACAGTCACCCTTTCGAATCTGGGATAAGTCACCACCCAAAGACGACTCTTGAATATCCAAAGGCGTGAGTCGTTCATACTGATTGATGACGAGCTCATCCCCAGTGTCTTTCAGGATATCACGGATAATCGGTACCGCGGTCTCCTCACCACAGAGATGGATCTCACGTGCGGGAAGCCCCAACACAGCGTTGGTCCATGCAGAACCACGCTCAGGATCCGCGATCATCTGTATCTCATCCACCACAGCCACCTCCAGGGATTTATCGAAGCTGGCCATCTCCACCGTCGAGCTCATGAGCGGCGCGTTGTCTGCGACGATCCGAAACTCTTCACCCGTGCGCAGGTTACACTGTCGTGCGTACTTGACGTGACCATCTTTCCGAACGGTAGGCCGGGAACCTGTTTCGTTGGCGACATCCATGTTGATGGTCGTGTCGGGCTCAGAGCCAGGTTCAGGGTCCATACCGAGGGGCACGATCTGTCCTCTATTCAGCCGCTCCCAAATCTCGTGTGCGAGGAGACGCAAGGGGCCAGCGTAGAGACCCGAGTTCGAGGCTGCCAGCGCGCGTAGCGCCATATGTGTTTTTCCACTATTCGTAGGACCGACGTGCATGATGAATTTTCGTTTCATTGCACGGGCTTTTGGGAACAGGTCGGCTGGATAAGAGAGGTCGGCGACGTGATGGAGGCGAGCAATCGTGTCGAGGACGGATTGTGGGACGTACGCGTGGAGATGGCGTTGTTTTTCGGGGTCGGAGGCCCATGTGAAGAAGAGTTGGGAGATGATTTGGTCGACTCGTTGGCCAGAGTACATGTCTGCAGGCGCAAACGTGAACCGACCCAAGTCGAATTTGGCTAATTGAGTCTCGTCGGAGAGCATGCCCTGGCGAATATCCGCGAGGAAGGAGGAAAGGAGGTCAGGCAAGTGAGCGCGGGGGATTCCGAATCCCTCTAGGCGGCGAAGTACGTGAGGGAGGTATGCCCAGCTCTGGGCATTTGACTTCACGAGTTTGCGGATGTCGGGAGAAATGGTGGATGGGATGGAAGATTTGCTCCGCGATGAACGAGCGGAATACCTCGACGAGTTGTTGTTAGAGTCGGGCTTGGACCCACTGTAAGACCAGTCGAGGGAGTTACGCGGTGACCGGTCCCTTGAACGCGAACGAGGCGGTTCTCCAGATAGAAAACGCCGAAAGTAAAGTTGGCTGCTTTCTAGCCACGTCTCGGACTGGACGCACTGAGAAAAGATTCGACACCGAGAAATCATTAGAAGGATTTTTTTATGACTTAGGTTGGCATTTCCTTGACGTGGCCAGTGTTCGTGAGTCGTGCCACACCAAGCAATGTCACTGAGGCACCTAAGCGGTTGTTTGGTTGTGTTAGGATCAAAAGGTAATCGAATTGGCAGTGCACAGTCCAAACAACTTCGTATCCTACAGCTTCTGCTGAGTTTGCTTTGCTCTTAACTCCGCGACTACACGTGTAGAACTTATCAGATTTTCACCATTTCAAGTTGCTGTGCGAGCGAGCATGTACTTAAAAGCGCTCCAGGTACGTCCATCACTGCATCATCCCCCATCCTCTCTACTTCACAACGATATGGCCCACAGTTCGAGCACCAGCCTGAAAAATCAACAACCACAACCAGACACGAGGACCCCTACCTCCGTGATTGTGGTTTCGATGCCTAGTTCCTAGTTTATCAACTGATCTATCCAGTAGGACAACATCCAAGCGCCCAGCGTCTCTGACCCCGACCCCAAATGCGAGGAGCAGGAGAATGAGAAAAAACCTGGGGACGGAGACTCGCCTCAGGACGTCCTCTCTTCCCCAGGGTCGGCAACCCACGCGGACGAGAACGAAGAAACAATTCTTACGAGTACGAAATTTATTCCTCTACACACTTTACAAAGATTGCTAATGACAAGGTAGGTATTCGGGCAGCAGATGTCGCTGTTGGCCTTAGACGAATACCTGCTGGCTTTTACGCTGCGGTGCAGCACAGCGGTCGCGAGTGGAGAACCGAAAATAAGCCCGTCTTAGTGAACAACGACGTCGCCGAATGGAGCGGGCCGATCCCCATGTGAGGCTCCCGATTGTCCACCCATACTAGTCCTAACAGATGTAGTCCGTCTGATCTCTCTGTCGTCATTTGTCTTGGGATATATGCATCGTTCGAATTCCAACCCATACTAGGTAGCGGGGAGCAGCTGAGAAAGTTGACAATTACCGTGGAACAACTACTGGACCGTAGTGTAAGAGGCATTCGTAAGTAGGTCGGAGTTTTGGATATGAGTCATGGCACTCACATCATGGTAGCGTTTACCTTCTTCCCAAAGGACGGGGACGTTGTATCCCCGTGCTCATCCGTTTTTCTGGCTGTCAGGCGACGGAAGCGCGAGAGCAGTGATTCATCGGCGTCAAGGCTCCTTGATCTTCATAGCGTAAGTATGGAATTTGTGCCAAACCATTTTCGTTTATCAGTGTATTTCGCAGTCAACTATAAAATCACTTGGTCGGCTAGAAGAGGCGACGAACCAAGGCCATAGCGTTCTCTCGCATTACCGAAAGCACGGGAGAAAACGCGATCTCGAACGTTCTGTTGGGCATTTTGAGCATGCGCTCAATATCTGCCCACTGGATCATCCTTGTCGTGCGGCCGCACAGTCAAACATGGCGATGGCGAAATTCATCCACTGTCGGGTTACCGGTACTTATACCTCTTTCGACGTCCCCCTTGCATTATATCGCAATGTACTTGCTACCCGTCCTGTTGGCCATCTTGACCGACCATCGACATTGGTCCAGCTGGCCGCCGTGCATTTCGCGCGATTTGAGAAGCGGCGGGATGAACTGGACGCCGCGCATGCAGAGGCATTGTTACATGAGGTGACGAACCTCAGTTCTGCAGAGAGTTACGAGAATCAAGCTGCGATTTTCCTACTCCAGCTGCAAGCGGAATGTGATGTGGGCCCTGTTCAGGGGGGTGGACAATCATCTGCGGTGCGGGATTCTGCTTCAAGCTTAACAGGCGAGGATCTTTGGACCGCTAGCGTTCAGTTGTTGGACCTCTTCGAACGGTTCGGTGATTTAGCCGACCTCCAGCAGGCAATCTCACTTTTGCAGGAAGCTGTCCGGTCCACATCTGTTTGGGATCACCAGCACGTCATGGGGCTAACGAATCTTGGTGCTGCATTAGCGCATCGATTCCAGCGGCTCGGGGAACTGAGTGACCTCGAGCAAGCGATTTCGAAGCACAGGGATGCTGTTGGCCTCACCCCTGATGGCCACCCCGACATACCCACTTGTCTGTGCCACCTTGGTGGCACCCTCCTCCTTCGTTTCAAGCGCCTTGGGGAGTTGAGTGACCTTGAGGAAGCGATTTCGAGGCTCAAGCATGCTGTTGATCTTTCCCCTGTTGGTCACCCCGCTAGTCTGAACCATCTCGGTATCTCCCTCCTCTCTCGTTTCGAGCGCCTTGGCGAGCTGAGTGCCCTTGAGGAAGCGATTTCGAGGCTCAAGCATGCTGTTGATCTCTCCCCTGATGGTCACCCCATGAAATCCGTCTGTCTAAACAACCTTGGCACATCCATTTTCACTCGTTTCCAGCGCCTTGGGGACCTGAGTGACCTCGAACAAGCGATTTTGAACCACAGAGATGCTGCTGATCTCACCCCTGATGGTCATATCCGCAAACCTGGCCATCTGAACAACCTCGGCTGCCTTCTCCTCCTACGTTTCCAGCGCCTCGGAGATCTGAGTGACCTCGACCAAGCAATTTTCAGGTTCGGGGATGCTATTGACCTCACCCCTCATGATCACCCCGACCACCCCGGCCGTCTGAACAACCTCGGCAGCTCATTCTTCACTCGCTTCCAGCACCTCGGGGAACTGAACGACCTCGAGCATGCTATTTTCAGGTTCGAGGGCGCTCTTGACCTCATCCCTGAGGGTCACCCCAATCAACATTGCACTCTGAGCAACCTCGGTGTCACCTTCCGATATCGTTTCGAGCGCCTCGATGAGCTCACTGACCTCGAGCAAGCTATTTCAAGGCTTAGGGATGCTGTTTACCTTACCCCTGATGGACACCCCGACAAACCTGGCTGTCTGAACAACCTCGGCGACACCATCAGAACTCGTTTCACGCGCCTCGGGGAGCTGAGCGACCTCGAGCAAGCAATTTCGACGCTTAGGGATGCTATTGACCTCACCCCTGCTGATCACCCGAGCAAACCCGACTATCTGAACAACCTCGGCAGCTCCTTCCTCACTCGCTTCCAGCGTCTCGGGGAGCTCAGTGACCTCGAGCAAGCAATATCGAGGTACGGGGATGCTGTTGACCTTACCCCTGACGGACATCCCGACAAACCTCGTTTTCTGAGCAACCTCGGGAGCGCCTTCCTCTATCGTTTCGAGCGCCTCGGGGAGCTGGCTGACCTCGAGCAAGCAATGTCACCATACTCCCACGCTGCTTGTGCTTCTAGCGGTTCTACTTTTGTTCGATTCCAGGCATCGCAGGAATGGATCACATGTGCTCGTACTCTACGACATCACTCTCTCCTTCATGCATATTCTTTCGCCATCGGCCTTCTTCCTGAACTGGCATGGATAGGATTCTCCCTAAAAGACCGTTACCGCGAACTCTTACAGGGTGCTGATGTGGTGAGGGAGGCGGCAGCAGCAGCCTTGGATGCGGGACGCCCGGAAACTGCCGTGGAATGGCTCGAGGAAGGACGCTCCATCGTTTGGGGGGAACTGTTTCAGCTTCGTAGCTCCTATGAAGAATTGTCATCTACTCATCCAGATCATGCCCGTAGACTCCGGGAACTGTCAGCTGCACTAGAACATGCGAGTGCCACCCGCGAAAAATCCTTGTCCTTACTCTTGGAACAGACCCAGAGTCTAGACCATCGTGCGGCGTTGTATTTGGAACAAAAGGCTGGCAAGCATCGTACGCTTGCGATTGAGCGAGATAAATTGCTACAGGAGATCCGGGGGTTGCCTGGTTTCGAGCGATTCCTCCTCCACAAAGAATTCTCTCAGCTCCGTGCTTCAGCACATTCCGGACCGGTGGTCATCCTCAACGCTGCGAAAACTCGCTGCGACGCGTTAATTGTTCTTGCCAAATTAGATAATGTACTTCACGTCCCGCTTCCCGATTTCACTCTCAAGCGATCCAAGGGTCTTCAGAACATACTGAGGAGCTTGCTTGGCCCCGCTCGTGTCATACCCGACGACGAAAGGGTGGGGAGGCCTGCAACGCAGGGATGCATTAGCTGGGAGTCTGTCTTATCTACCCTATGGAACGACATGGTCAAACCAGTTCTGGATGCCCTGGATTTCTCGGTATGTAACGTCACGTTACTTGAACCCCACGGCTGACTCGTTCATTTGCGTCTCCGAACAGACTCCTGGAGATTTATCACGCATTTTTTGGTGTCCGACTGGGCCTTTTGCATTTCTTCCTATCCACGCCGCTGGTCTTTATGGCACCCAGTCTTCCGAACTTGGGCAGAAACTATCCGATTTCGTCGTCTCGTCGTACGTCCCTACTCTCAGCATTCTTGCACCCCTCGTTCCCAAACCAGATGCGGTATCTGGCGGCGATCTCCGCCTTCTGACTGTCCGCCAGCCACTCTCAGATGGCCAATCCCGACTTCCGGGTGTGGACACCGAGTTAGAATACATCAGGACTGTGGTTCAGAACTCTCCATCAGCACGAACCACCCTCGTGGAGTCTTCTCTCGGAACGGTCGAGGATGTACTTACCCTGATGAAGGATGCGGAGTGGGTTCATTTTGCCTGCCACGGAATCCAAGACGCCGCAAGTCCCATTGAGAGTGGACTATGTCTCGCCGATCAACGCCGCTTGAAACTCTCGGACATCATCTCGGTCTCACGTCCCCGCGGTGGGCTCGCCTTTCTTTCTGCGTGTCAGACGGCAACGGGTCACAAGGATCTCTCCGACGAGGCCGTCCATATCGCGGCAGGAATGTTGTTTGCGGGTTACGGGGGAGTCGTTGGCACGATGTGGTCGATCAGCGATAGGCTTGCGCCTCTTGTGGCCAAGGACGTATACGGGCAACTCTTTCGGAACGGCACGAGGCCGGATTATCGGGAGGCTGCGTGGGCACTGCAGGACGCTGTGGGACGACTTCGGGATACTGGCAACGCGTCGTTTGTCGAATGGCTTCCGTTCATCCATGTAGGGGTCTGAATGTTCGGGGTGGTGTATGATCTTTGTACGGCTTTGACTGTATAGTACGTCTCATCATGTAGACGAATATGTTGTACGTATTTCTTCAGCTCCATTGTAATCCCCCTCGCTGGACACTGGGCAGGTACTGAGCGGTTGTTTGGTTGTGTTAGGATCAGAAGGTACTGTCGTCCCCCTTGTTCATCCAACTTCACCATGGCGGCAGCAACTGTCACACCGAGTCGATTGGCTGCATTAGTGAAGTGCTCGCATTGAGTAACCGATAGGTTCGAACGTTCAATTTGCATAGTCAGTTAACATATCAATTGTCGTCCAAGATGCGACGCAAGTTACAAAACATCGATTGTGCGTACATTGTCGAGAAGCTCAGTCAATGAGACGTCCCCCTGAAATCGTACAGTGATCATGCTATCAGCCGCCACCCGCTTGTAACCCACCGCACGTCGACCCGTCGATGCCAACGTGACCAAGAGTGCACCAAATGGCTGTCTAAGACGGGCAACGAGCTGTAGTGCTTGCGTCTCCCTGTCCATCGGCACCGTACGCACGGGAGTAGTGAGTAACGGAGATTCAGGGTCAGGAAGCGACGAGTAATCGTCGTCGATTTCCTCGTCGCATATCTCTTCATCGTCCGTGTTCGGTGAGGGTGGTGGCATCTCGTGATCCTCTACGAATACGCCACGTTGCATATCTTCGTGCTCCAGCAGAGTATCCAACCAGGGGTGAACGAGATACAGATAATTCATCCGAGAGAGGTCAGATCTTGTTTTGATTTCCACCATCCCAAAGGCCCGAGTGTTCGCGCGATAAACGCGGTCAGGACGTGATCGATAAAGTGAAAAAGATGGGAGCTGGAAAGCGATGCATGGAAGTTTCATCCGACTCGATGTGAACCAAGGTGCATCAAGGTCATTAAGACGGTCGTATAGCCTCAGGGCCACGTCGAGGTCGAATGAAGAAGATTGCAATGCGGCGATGATTCTTTCCATCTCGGCGTCCTGAATGGATGGCGGGAGGTGTGACGTTGCTGGTTCATTGAATACGGTGATATGGGCGGGCAGGCAGCTGTTGTATCTGCCAGATTCTCCAGTCCATGCAAGGATGCTCACATCCCCAGATCCAGCGAGAATATTTGCCAATAGATGTCCTAGTGACCTCTCCCCTTCACCGTATATTGCGGGTATACCAGTAACGGAGAAAATGCCGAGCAATGAGTATGCCGCGTCCTCCACCCGCGTTGTCTGCCGGGTCGAAGCGAGACACAATTTCTCCCGAATGTTGGTTAAACCCGGACGAAGTGCCATCAATTGCTGCGCAGCCACCCTGGTGACTTCCTCCATCTCCAAAATCACTTCTGGTGACTCTTTGTGGTTCGGCACCTCCAGATCTAGATAGAGCGTCCAATCCTCTGTGTAGAAGTGGATAACCTTGGCAGCAAGGTATTCCTGAAGTGTCCAGGCACGAGTGTTCCAAATGCTCTTCACAAGAGCGCCGCGCTGCGATTGAGAGCGAACACCACGGAGAAAAACGATCATCATGGCGGAACCCTCGTACCACTTGAACATAGCGACCAGAGCTTCTTGGAGCACAGAGTGATCCGATTTGTCGATACAACACGTGTCGCTCCATGCCCAATTGAATCCGGCATTCCGAACGATACTGCAGAACTTTTGTAGCTTGTCATGAGTCGGGGATTCATCCAGGTCATATACTGCCATGTGTATGACCTGCTGGAACAGTGGTTCGTTCGCTTCCCACTTGTGCGATAGCATCACGTATCGGAAGTACTGTCGCACTTCACGCTTGATGCGGACGTAGTCGATGCGTGTCGTCATCGATGATACAAGTTCCTTGAAGATTGGCAGGGATTCGAATGCAGACGCCTGCTCAGTTTTATCGCAGAGACGGCCGGTGGTCGTATTGATGAGTACATGTGGCAAATGACGAATAGTCTGTTGAACAATTTTGCGAATCGTATCTCGTATGCGTGATCGGCTGATGTACCGGTCGCCATGCCCTGTGAACAATGTGAACAATCATCTTTATCATGGTAACGAGGATACAACTCACCACAAATGACCGGATCAGGTGACTGCGCTATCTTCGAGAGCATCGTTTCCAGCGCATCAACCGCATTGTCGAAGTCTCCTGCCTTGTGTAAAGCTGCATGCTTCATCTCGTAGCCCCACGGCGACGACGGATCCAGTGTGATTACCTGATCATGGTGGGTCAACAAGAGGGACATCCATGAGGCGAAAACGATGTACCTGGTTTGCATCGTCTAAAGCTTGCTTCCATGACCCGGTTGCCACGCGTGCCTTGCTTCGCTTGACGAGAATGCCTTGTGGGGAGGAGAAATTGAGGGACAATGCGGTCGAATAGTGGGAGATGGCCTCAATATATCGCTGGGCATCCATTGCTGTATCTCCGAGATGCTCCAGTTTCTTGAAGGAACGCTGCCTGAATTCTAGTAGAAGATGTTACGTAAGCGTTGACACTAACACCGGCCCAGCACGACCACCAAGAGCCCATTTTGAATGCTTACCACCGTACAGGTCCATCTCTCCTCCCAATTCAGTCGTCATTTGGTGGAAACACTCGACCGCATCCGTTACGCGATCCATCGTTTCGAGATGTTCACATACGACTTGGTAGATCGCGACCCTGGGAAGTGTGAACTACAAACCAGCGGCGTGTCAATCCCACGACGGGTGGGACAGTAAAACCTAGAGATACTCACACTAACAGCAGAAAGCAATGCATCTCTCCACGAGTCACGAATCAATTTTGCTTTTGCCCACTCTCTTAAAAGTGGCATGGCGGTCGATGGATTGAGGGTAGCGTGAGGCGTCGCCGCGTCGCCGTCGCCCCCGGGAGCGGAGAGACATCGATGGGAAAAAAAATCTGACCAAAAAGGTTGAATTAATGGCAAACAAATAGGCAGAACATGCACTCACCACAAACCCACTCGGTCATGGGCCCGCTCCTGTAGACCTCCTCTCCCGATTCACTCATCATTTTGTGGAAACATTCGATTGCATCCGTTACACGGTCGATCGCTTCCAGACGTTCACATACGGCCCGATAAATGGTGACTCTGGGAAGTGCGAACTGCAAACCATCAGAGTGTCAATCCCACGAGGGGTACCAGTGCAAAAGGAGATACTCACGTTGGCAGCGACAACCAAGGCATCCTTCCACCCACCACACGCCAATGCTGCTTTTGCCCACTCTCTCAGTATCGGTGTGGGAGTCCATGAATCGAAGGTTGGAAGAGGTGTCGGCACTTCATTGTGAGGGGCTGTGTTCGAAGCCGCATCACCGTCGCTTTCGAGAATGGAGAGGTATCTGTGGGTGAAATCTACGGAGAAGTTTCGAACGCACGGCAACCAAACTGGTTGAACACAAACTCACCAGAAATCCACTTGGTGAGGGGTCCGCTCATATAACGCTCTTTATCGAAGGTATTTAGCATTTTGAGAAGAGATTCGCCTGCATCCTTCGTGCGACCCGCCGCATACAATGCCTCACACAGACGCTGTCGAATCATGACGTCGAGATCATCAAATTTCCATCCGGATATCTGTCAGAGTCGGTGAGCGTTTTCGATACGTTGCAGTACACCCGTGAGGAAGCTTACCAGTGAGACGGCAGAAAGTGAAGACCCCACGTAGTTTCGCATTTGGGTTTGTGCACGCTCGAACGAATGTATCGCACCCTTGTAGTCGCCGCTCTCCATATGCGAGTCTCCAAGGAGAAGATACATATATGCCTGCTGGAATGTCAGTGGCGGTGTTCGCTTTGTGGCAGCGTATTATGCACGAACCTGAACCACATAGTATATTGAGTTCGAGTGCACTGTAGTGATGAGGTCGCCAACGCGCGCTACGGCATCTTCATGTTCTCCAGCCATGAAAAGGACGACGGCCTGGGCAGGATAAGTAGCTGACGAACAATCAAGCTCGACGGCGCGCAGAATACACACCTTGATTAAAAGGATGTGATTGACGTCAATTGTATGGCAGTGCCTGAACGCCAAGTCATACACACGACAACCATCCGCCTTTTTCCCTCCGCCGATGAGTGCGAGGCTCCGGGCGATGTAGGCATTGACGGATGGATGAACCTTGATGGACTTGTAGTGGTTTAAATTGAACATAAGCGTGTGGGAGAG
>JBBPQL010000603.1:0-20929 GCA_038092515.1 Boletus subparvulus | reverse complement strand
CGAAGTCCGGACTCGGACTACATGCAGAATGGACCGGTCGGGTTCGGTCTAGCATGGGAAACCTAGCTAGAAAGCCTCGGAAACTTGGATTACCAACCTAGAGCTGTATAGCGCTCTACAATGCCGTCTTCACAGGAAGGCTCCAGCAACTCCAGTGGGTGGGTTCAGACGGACCCAGATGCATTCAACCTCTTTCGTCGATACCACACCTCATTTCCCACCTATGATCCTGAAAATATGGCCTATTTCGATCAGTTCTGTGATGCTCCAACCTTCGAGAGCACTCCAGAGGATCAACAACCATGGTACAGCGGAATTACATCCCTCCTCAGTACTGCAAATGACCAATACTTTGCGCCATTCCTCAATGCAAGTACATACCGCCTGATGAGTTGGTTCTACAACTCGTCATCGACCAAGTCCCTCGGTGACCTAGATCGGCTTGTCAATGATGTCATCTTAGCAGAGGATTTTAATTGGGAAGAGTTACGCAATTTTAATGCCAGTCGCGAAGGAAAGCGAATGGACGAAGCTCATGCTAGCATGGAATCATCTCAGTTCTCTGCTTCTGATGGTTGGCATGAAACCTCACTTGAGATACCTCTTCCTTGTGAAAAGGTCAAGTTTCCGTCCGAAGCTGGTGCTCCAAAATTTATGGTCCATGGTCTTCACTACCGTAAATTCACTGAGGTCATCAAATTGGCATATGAAGAGGTACCTGCGAAATTTTTTCATACAGCGCCTTTCAAGTTATTTTGGCAACCAGACAAGAGTCAACCACCCGAGCGCATCATTTCTGAGCTATATACAGCTGATGCAATGCTCCATGAACAGGCGAGGATCACTGACGATGCACCTCATGTACCTGGTTGTGCATTGGAGACGGTCATAGCAGCCATTATGCTATGGTCCAATTCGACACATCTTGCGAACTTTGGGAATGCTGCTCTGTGGCCGGTGTACATGTTTATCGGCAATCTCTCGAAATACACTCGCATGAAGCCAACCTCGTTCTCGGCCCATCATTTGGCATATATTCCCAAAGTATGTTGTACACTGAGTCATGTTTGCGATGCTAACAAATAATAAAGTTATATGATACCATACAGGACTTCTATCTAGGAACATTTCGCTGCAGTGCAACAGCAGCTACGCTTACACACTGCAAGCGGGAGATTATGCAAGCAGTGTGGCGATTTTTGCTTGATGAGGATTTCATCAATGCATACAAGACTGGGATTGTAATCAAGTTTCCTGATGGGATTTTCCGTCGTGTCTTTCCTCGAATCTTCACATATGCTGCTGACTACCCAGAGAAGTACATTTGTGACCATATATATATTAACTTGCTCACTTTGTCCTTCAATAGAATTCTACTTGCCTGTATGAAGTTTCTCGGAAGATGCCCATGTCCCCGATGTTTTGTTAGCAAGGAGAAAATTGACTGCTTAGGTGGTAAACACGATCGGTGGGTTCGCACTCACAGTCACAGAACTGACAATCAGCAACAACGGAATTGGATTGAACGTGTTCGCGAAATGATCTTTGTGATGGGACGAGGTGTAACAAGCCAGGCTGTCGAAGCACTCATTGGAGCCATTTCACTCGTTCCGATTCGAGTAAGAAACCCATCACCAGGGATCTAGTACTAACGTCAAATTTTTAGAATGCCTTTTCGGAGAAACTTTCAACCTTTGGGTTTGATTTCCACACCATGCTTGTGCCTGACTTTATGCATGAGTTCGAACTTGGGGTATGGAAGGCAACTCTTATGCACTTGCTCCGAATTTTGTATGCCTATGGTCACGAAACAATACAAACACTTAATAAACGGTAGGCCTCTTGTAATTATACAGTGCTCAACTTAAAGCCTCTCATAGCTATCGCAAAATACCTACTTTTGGACGTGACACTATCCGAAAGTTCGGTAACAATGTATCGGCATTAACCAAACTCGCAGCGCGTGACTTTGAAGACCTACTCCAAGTCAGTACTATTTCTTTATTCTACCCATTTTCGTGACTGATCATCACTAGTGCTCAATGCCAGTGTTTGAATGTCTTCTTCCCGAGCCATTCAACACTGTCATTATGGATCTTCTCTTTGAACTTGCAACCTGGCATGCATTTGGCAAGTTGCGCCTGCATACAGAGACAACCCTTAACGACTTCGATAATTGCACGACTCGGCTTGGAAAGGTTCTCCGCAAATTTCGCACTGATGTATGCAGCAAGTTACGTACATTTGATCTACCACGGGAGTCGGCTGCTCGTTCTCGTCGACAAGGCACACGAGCCAGGAAGGGCAAGCAAAAACAGAATAGTGGTGGAGATGAAGACCATGCCCCAAAACAGCGGACGTTCAACATGTCAACATACAAAATGCACTCACTCGGTGACTATGTCAGATCTATCTGGCTTTTCGGCACGACCGATAATTTCTCAACACAAGTGGTGCATACTAATCCCAGACCTTAGAATCACCACTGACTTGGAAGTTGGAACCTGACTAGGGAGAGCTCGAACACCGTCGTGTAAAACGCTTCTATGCGCGAACGAACAAGATTAAGTTCACCGAAGGCATTACAAAGCAACAATACCGGGAGCGCTTACTCCGAAAGCTACAAGACATCGAACACCACCATGGCCACGACAGTTCCAAGGGTGACAATACACCTTTTTTGCATTTCGTTGATCAAGATCCGCTTCCGCGCTGCCCTCCTGATACCCATTATCAAGTATCCGCCTCTCAACAATATTACTGGGACATCACTGCGTGGTGTGGGAAGAATCGGAATGACCCTGCAGTAAAGGTTTGGACGAAACGAACCAGACTTATCAGGTTCTCATGATATACACAGAATTTCCTGCCCAAGCTCAAAAATCACCTCCTATCACGTTTGATGGGTAGCGGGTATGATGGTGACGAGACGGAATTCACAGCGGATCAACGGAACACGATTAGCTTCGTACAAAACCGAATTTACCGCCACAAGGTCCTTCGTGTCAATTACACCACATACGATTTACGCCGAGCTCAGGACGCTCTTAACCCACGCACGCATGCGGACGTCATGGTTCTTGCACATGAGGATGACAGTGAATACCCCCATCCATATTGGTATGCCAGGATTATTGGAATTTTCCATGTGAACGTTCGCTATCAGGCAAGGCTTAGGCGAATTAATGTTCTGTGGGTACGATGGTTGGCACGGAGCATGGATACCACGTCCATTTGGGCCACGAAACGTCTTCCGCGGGTTGGATTCTACGATAGCAGTGATCCGTCTGCGTTTGGCTTCCTCGATCCCGAGTCGATCATCCGAGGAGTTCATCTCATCCCCGCATTCACGTATGGACAGACTTCAGAATTGTTGCCGCATTCAATCGCTCGTCAGCCATCGGAGAACCACGAGGACTGGGAGTGGTTCTACGTCAATATGTAAGTACGGAAAAATTAGATCTGAATTATTGCTCATAAAACTATGTACAGCTTCGTTGATCGAGATATGTTCATGCGATATCGTGGTGGCGCTGTGGGGCACAAGACAACACAAGATGAAACCAGATGCCTCCTCGACGACCGCGATGAATTGGATAAGGCTCCATTCAAGCTAGAATGCGAGCAAGATTGGTATGCGAGTGCAAGCAGCGACGTGGAGATGGGTAGTGGTGATGACGGTGAAAACACGATGGAAGAGGATGTTGAAGAAGGTACCGAGTCGAGGGAGCATGGCGATGGAGGAAGTGACCTCGAGGAAGGCGAAAGCGAGGGAGGTGATGAAGACCAAAGCAGCAGCAGCAGCAGCGACGACGAAAGTGACTCGGATGATGCGGCGGTTCAACATTTGGGAATATCTGCTTCGCTGGCGGATGATGAACTCCTAGACGAAATGGATGAATTCGGGTATACGGGATTAGATCAGATTGTGGACGAGGAGGAAGAACTGGATTACCAAGAAGACGACCTTGGCGCAGAGGATGGCGAGAATATGGATTGGGATGAGTTGGAGCCTCTAGCGTATTTGTAACTTGCAGCCGGGACACGATATAAGTTGACCTTGCACGGACCCGCAAGGCCTTGCAAGATGGGAGGACGGCTTGCAAGGGCGTGGTAGCCTCGCAAGCCCTAGCAAGATTTTATTTATTTTGCTGATGTCAATCAAAGGTCCTTATCCACGTCTAGCTCCGGGGCGCGTGATTTTTCGGTCGGCGGGAGAGCGCGTGAGCTGACTCGTCACACTGACGTAGTAGTCAAAGGTACCCGACGAGCGCTTCTGCCTTTGAACGCGTTCGCCCGTCAAAAACGAAAGCGACGACGACCCCGTCCGCGCCGACGCCCGTCGCCCTCCCACCACCCTCGCCAGCCTCCTCTGCCCGCTCGTCCCGCATCGTGCCCCATTCGCAGAAGGCATCGCCGTGCCCGAAAGCGCCGGATTCATTGGCCAAACCAACGCATGCGAGGTACGTTGGTCGACGAGACTGCCCTCTGTGTCTCCCTGACGCGCGCACGTCGCTCTCTATAGGCATGCGGTGTCGTCGTCGATCTGATCAAGTCACGCAAGTTCTCTGGATGCGCGCTCGTGCTCGTCGGTGCGCCAGGGAGGGGTAAAACCGCGCTCGTGCTGGCCGTGTCGCATGAGCTAGGGGTCAAGGTGCCATTTTGCCCGATACGGTGGGGTCGGAGGTGTATAGTACCGAGGTGAAGAAGACAGAGGTTCTTGCAGAGGCATTTCGGAGAGCCATCGGTGCGTCCGTGTTCGTCGTGTTCGTGACCTTGGCTACTTTGCACGCACGCCCGACACATCCTCCACGATCATATTATTCACGCTTTTTTCAGGCCTCCGGATAAAAGAAACAAAAGAAGTGTACGAAGGCGAGGTCGCGGAACTGACCCCTACCGAATCCGAAACCCCACTGAGCGGCTAATGGCAAGACGATTTCACGTCATCGTCGGCCTCAAAACTGTCAAAGGTACGGAGCAACTTCAGCTGGAGTGGTATTCGCTGACGAGGTACGGCTAGATGGATCACACCATGATGTTCCAAGTTGATGTGGGTTCGTCCAGGTTCATATCCTCGATGTGGAGTGTTTCACGTATATGAACTCTGTGCTCGAATCTGCCATGGCTCCGACCGTTATCCTTGGACCTTGCAGCCAATAGAGGCAACGCGCTCGTACGTGGAACAACGAATGCCGTCTCTCCACACGGAATACCACTCGGTCTGCTCGACCGGTAGGAATCTCTTGTGAGGTAAAGACACATCTCACGCTTTGACAGAAAGTGGTCCAACTTCGCGCGAACGCAGAGGGGCTCAAACTTGGATCGGGCGTCCTGGAACGAATGGAACGAATGGTGGAGGAAGGGGATCGCGGATCGATGAGGTTTGTTATCTCTGATCTGGATGCAGTGCGGAGGAGCGATGGAGGTGTCAAGATGCCCAGAGTGTGATGCGGTCATCGCTTGGATCCGTCCAACACACGCAGTGAGGAGTTTGAGGAATTGGCAAGGGGGGCTGGAGCGGGGGCTAACCCATGGGGAATGCCGTGGTGATCCGCGATGTGATTTAGATGTTGATATTGTGGTATTTTGCGTCGTTACGACTCACTCTTCTTTTCCTATGGTCGTCTTTTTCTTTCACAAGCCTTACTTACGCTGTCGGGATACATGGCGAGGGTACTGTCAGGGAGATATACTGAAGGAATTGAGCATGTCGGTTAGAACACGAGCGAAGATGCTTCGTCTATGTCGACCAGTACAGCAGCGATAGGTCCGAGCGTTCAGTTCCTGTGAGTGTGACAGTGAGACATGAGATCAATTGTCGACCGCCGGGGAAAGCTATGCAAGTTACAAAACATCGATTGTGCGTACATTGTCTAGAAGCTCAGTCAACGAGACGTTCTCCTGAAATTGTACAGTGATCATGCTATCAGCCGCCACCCGCTTGTAACCCACCGCACGTCGACCCGTCGATACAAGCGCGACCAAGAGTGCACCAAATGGCTGTCTAAGACGGGCAACGAGGTGCCGCGCTCGCGTCTCCCTGTTCATCGGCAGCATACTTACGGGAGTAGGAGGAAGCGACGAGAAATCGTCGTCGATTTCCTCGTCACAGGTCTCTTCATCGTCCGTGTTCGGGGAAGGTGGTGACATGACGTCATCCTCCATGAATACGCCACCTTGTATATCTTCATGTTCCAGGAGAGCATCCAACCAAGGGTGAACGAGATACAGATATTTCATCCGAGAGAGGTCAGATCTCGTTGTGATTTCCACTATCCCAAAGGGGCGAGTGTTCGCGCGATAAACGCGGTCAGGACGTGTTCGATAAAGTGACAAAGATGGGAGTTGGAAAGCGATGCATGGAAGTTTCATCCGACTCGCTGCGAACCAAGGTGCATCAAGGTCGTTGAGACGGTCATATAGCCTCAGGGCCACGTCGAGGTCGAATGAAGAAGAATGCGACGCGGTGATTCTTTCCAGCTCGGCTTCCTGAATGGGTGGCGGGAGGTGTGACGTTCCTGGTTGGTCGAATACGGTGATATGGGCGGGAAAACAACTGTTGTATCTGCCTGATTCCCCAGTCCATGCAAGGATGCTCACATCTCTAGATCTGGCGAGAACATTCGCCAATAAAATTCCTAGTGTCGTCTCCTTTTCACCGTATGATGGGATTATACCGGTAACCGAGAAAATGCCGAGCAATGACCATGCTGCGTCTTCCACCCGCGTCGTCTGCCTGTTCGATGCGAGACACAATTTCTCCCGAATGCTGCTTATGCCCGGACGAAGCGCCATTAATTGCTGTGCAGACACCCCAGTGGCTTGCTCCATCTCCCAAATCACATCTGGTGATTCCTTGTGGTTCAGTAACTCCAGATCTAGATAAAGAGTCCAATCCTCTGTGTAGAAGCGGATAACCTTGGCAGCAAAGTATTCCTGAAGTGTCCAGCCACGAGTGTTCCATTTGCTCCCCGCAAGAGCGCCGCGCCGCGATGAAGAGCGAACACCACGAAGGAAAACGATCATCATGGCGGAACCCTCGTACCACTTGAACATGGCAACCAGGGCTTCTTGGAGCACGGATGGATCTGATTTGTTGATACAACATGTATCGCTCCATGCCCAATTGAATCCAGCCTTGCCAACGATCTCGCAGAACATCCGGAGTTTGTCGTGGGTGAGAGATTCCTCGAGTTCTGTCACCATTATGCCTACGACTTTCTCGAACAGGGGTTCATTGTCTTCCCACGTGTGCGAAAGCATCACGTATCGGAAGTACTGTCGCACTTCACGCTTGATCCGGACGTAGTCGATGCGCGTCGTCATCGATGATACAAGTTCTGTGAAGATCGGAAGAGATTCGAATGTAGATCCCTGCTCAGCTCTATTGCAGAGACGGCCGGTGGTCGTGTTGATGAGCACATGTGGCAAATGACCTGTAGTCTGTCGAACAATTTTGCGAATCGCTTCCTGTTTGCTCGATCGACTGATGTACTTGTCGCCATACTCTGTCGAATAATGTGAACAAGGCATCTTTATCATGGTAATGAGGATACAACTCACGACGAATGTCCGGATCAGGTGACTGCACTATCTTCGAGAGCATCGTCTCGAGTACATCAACCGCATTGTCGAAGTCTCCTGCCTTGTGCAAAGCTGCATGCTTCATCTCGTAGCCCCATGGCGACAACGGATCGAGTGTGATTACCTGATAATGGGTCAACAAGATTTACCTTTACGAGGCAAAAATGATGTACTTGGTTTGCATCGTCTAGAGCCTGCTTCCATGACCCGGTTGCCACACGTGCCTTGCTTCGCTTGATGAGAATGCCTTGTGGGGAGGGGGAATTGAGGGACAATGCCGTCGAATAGTGGGAGATGGCCTCGTCATATCTCTGGGCATCCATTGCTGTATCTCCGAGATGCTCCAATTTCTTGAAGGAACGCTGTCTGAAGTCTGACCAAAAATTACGTAAGTGACGGCTGCGCGGGATGCGATGCCGCTCACCAAGAGCCCATTCCAAGTGATCACCCTGTTGGTTCATCTCTCCTCCCAATTCACTCGTCATTTGATGGAAACACTCGACCGCATCCGTTACGCGGTCCGTCGTTTCGAGGCGTTCACATACGACCTGGTAGATCGTGACCCTGGGAAGTGTGAACTTCAAACCAACAATGTGTCAATCCCACGACGGGTGCGTGAGCAAAAGAAGATACTCACACTAACAGCGGAAAGCAAGGCATCTGTCCACAAGTCACGAGTCAATTTTGATTTTACCCACTCCATTAAAAGTGGTGTCGAGGTCGGCGAATTGAGGGTAGCGTGAGGCATCAGCGCGTCATCATTACTCCCATGCGTGGAGAGACATCGGTGGGTGAAATCTGACCAAAAATGTTGAATGTATGTCAGCCAAACAGGCAGAACACAAACTCACCAGAAACCCACTCGGTCATGTGTCTATTCATGTAGACCTCCCCTCCCAATTCAGTCATCATTTCGTGGAAACATTCGATTGCATCCGTTACACGGGGGATAGCTTCCAGACGTTCACATATGACCCGATAAATTGTGACTCTTGGTAGGGTGAACTGCAAACCATCAAAGTATCAATCCCACGAGGGCTATCAGCACAAAAGGAGATACTCGCCCTGGCAGCGACAACCAAGGCATCCTTCCACTCACCACTCGCCAATCTTGCTTTCGCCCACTCTCTCAATAGCGGGGTGGGGGTCCATGAGTCGAAGAGAGGTGTTGGCGCTTCATTGTGCTGGGCTGTGTTCGAGGCCGCGTCGCCGTCAGTTTCAGCAGCGGAGAGGCATCTGTAGGTGAAATCTGTGGACAAATCTCAAACACATGGCAACGAAACTGGTTGAATAAAAGCTCACCAGAGATCCACTCGGTGAGGGATCCGTTCATATAACCCTGTTCATCAAGGGTATTTACCATTTTCAAAAGAGATTCGCCTGCATCCATCATGCGACCCGCTTCATAGAAAGCTTCACACAGACGCTGTGGGATCTTGATGTGGAGATTATCAAATTTCCATCCGGATATCTGCAGAGTCGGTGAGCTATTTCGATACATTGCAATACGCTCATCGAGGAGTTTACCAATGAGACCAGCATAAGCGGTCGGCCCCCATAGTGTCGCATTTGGGTTCGTGCATGCTCGAACGATTGTACCGCATCTTCGTAGTCGCTGCGCTCCATGTGCGCATTTCCAAGGAGGAGATACATGTATGCCTGGTGGAAATGTCAGTGGTGAGATTCGCCGCGTGATAGAGCGTATGTACGTGCCTGAACTACATAGCAGATTGAGTTGAAGGGGATCGTAGCGATGAGGTCGTCTACGCGTGATATCGCATCGCGGTGCTCTCCGGCCATAAACACGATGATAGCCTGAGAGATATGAACAGATGATAGGGAATCAAGTTCGAAAATACATACCTTGATCAGAAGGAGAAAGGTAACGTGAGAGGAATAGAAGCGTTCGAATGCAATGTCGCAGGCCCGATAGCCTTTGTGCCTTTCTCCGTTGCCGACAAGCGCTAGAGTCTTTGCGATGTAGCCAATGACGGACGGCTGAATATTGTTGGCCTTTGTGTAAAATGATGTCAGCGTCAGTGTGTGTGGGGGCAGAGCAATAATCACCTCTTTGGCGTCGGCGAGTGCTGCGTCCCACTGTTGCAAACGAGCTCGGACGAGAGCTCGACTAGCGAGTACATGATGGACTGGATTCCGAGACTCGGGAATCGCTGCGGTCAATAATGCCTCTGCGTTCTCGAGTTGATCGTGCTTCCATGAATCGAGCGCAGCGTCGTCGATCTGAATGACAGGTTCCTGGAGAGTGGGATGAAGACGAGACAATGGGATTGGGTCCTATTTGGCAGGACGAACGGAAGAATAAAGTTATTGAGATGCGCCATAATGCAAAGGAACACGAGACTGACAGTGATGCGAGATAGACTTCTGATGATGATTTTCCCACTGTCTCCACCAATTGCGAGAAACCGGCCATTTGGTGAGACTGCGATCGAACATATGTCTTCAGTGTGTTGCATGAGACCGACCTGGGTGTGTTCTGACGTGTCCCAAAACGTGACAGTATCGTCTGTAGAACATGCGATGAATTCGCCATGCTTTGGAAGGGCGATGCACGAGGAGTTCTTGGCATCGAGCACTGGCCATTCCGAGACTGCTGACCCGGTAGGTGCTTCGAATTCCTTGATTTTATTGGCGGATATGACAAAGAGGTGGTCGTCGAGCCAGAGGAGGCCAGTGTTGAACCACGGCATTACTTTTACTGGAATGTCCACGAGCAAGCGGCCATCGGTGCTGTCCCAGACTCGAACGGATTTATCGGTGGCCGTCGCGAGTCGATCGCCTTGCGGGGAGTATTTCGCTGCTCTCACCCAATCCTCGTGGTCGAGTGTGAGTACTTTTTTGCGAGCTGCGAAATCCCAAACGGTGGCTGTGCCCCTTTTCGCAGCTGTGACGAATCGAGTTGAGTCCAGCGAGAAATCGACTCCGAGGATGTCATAGAGACCCTCCCAGTGCGTGAAGACCTGTTCGAATGTCTTTGCGTCCCACACGAACACAGAGCCAAACATTGCCCCCGCCGCGATCCATCGGCCATCCTTCGACACCGCGAGACACCGGGCATCCCACACTGCCATTGTTGCCATTTGTTTGCCGTCTTCCACTCGCCATACTCCAACTTCAAGTCCACCACCGCCGACGATGTACTCGCCATTCGCTGAAAATGTCACTGTGCATATGTTGCTGCCGCCGTCGATTTCGATGTGCGGGGGACCCTCTTGTCCAACGGTTAGCATCATCGCAACTCTATTTCCCAAGTGCGCACCGGTCATTGTCGACGACGCTGTCGCAGAGCAATGGTGAAAGTCAACGAACAAGCTGTCTGTCTTCTTCGCATTCCATGCCCGTTGCCCTTGCTTGATATTGATCAGTGAACACGTTCCATCACCTCGTGTATTCGGGGCTTGTTCCTGCGGGCCGCGTTTCCACCGAGAACTCATTCTTCCATTATGTTGGCACCCCGTCACGCAGACATGCATAGGAACCATTATCTGCGAGGCCGACAGGTTGTCACCCGTTTAGTGCTACGGCACACTTCAATATCAGATATGTATGCGTCCAGGTTGGTGAGAAAGCCAAGAGTAGGTATGCAGTCGATGGTGTGCATTTGGCATCTTCACCTGGTTCGCGGGCAGGTTGCTGTTACACAGGTCTCACCCCTACGATGTACGTATACCTTAACCCAGTTCTTGACACGCAGTCCCACCCTGCAGAGTCGACCGTTGGGATCCCTGATGACCATCATTCCACTTCTACGTAGCTGCGATACCGCATATGTCAAACAGAGTCCGTGCACACCGTTGGCGGCCAGGGTGTTGATCCAGCTTGCCCAACTTTAGCAACGTATACCCTAATCTATCCGTCCTGTTGCTTTCTCCGTTGTCTGTCGTATAGCCTCTGTTCCCTACACAGTTACTGACTTCTTGGCCCGTAGGTTTTCATTTATTCTTTTCCTCATTCGCAACAGCAGATGGCTTTGGCTTTACTTTCGGGGCTGGTCAGCACGTCAGGATTGTCCATTGACACTGATTGACGTTCATTACTGGGGCGTCCACAGGATAGCCACACAGCCTGGTTGTCTCATCTCTCCTCTCTTTCGTCCGCTAATCCGGTCTAACATAGGTACTTGCCTCACGACGACAGATGAATCAAGGTGTTTGATTTGGCCTTGATGTCGGTTGGGAGGGTGTCGCTGAACATCACCCGCTGGCTTGCGTGGGCTGTTGAAGGAGAGAGAGAGAGGAAGCAGGAAGGGAAGAAGGTTCTTATCTTTTCTGGAAGGAGTTCACGCGGGCTTCGATTCTGCCGTCGGATAAGTGCTTACTGACTCCGGTGAGATCACTGAGGTGAGAGAGAAGAATTGAGCACCCCCAATAGCCAGATTTGGTTACAGTTGGTTTTCTGAGTCCAACACCATCGACCCCATTTCTATACCGTCACATCTCTTCGGAGAGATCCGTATGGCCTGTGCATGCCTGCATCAGTACCCTACGCATACTCTGCTCACTTAAAGGCGATCGATTCTGGATCCTCCACCAACTTTCTCCCTTCTCGCAAACAGAGTATGTATTCAAAATCCCATCTTGATATTCAGTTGTCTGATAGGTACCCTTTCTCCTGTCGGCATACTCAGAACTCCCTTGACATCCCCAGCGCACGAAATGCCTGTAGTCCGGGATATCGTCTCAGACTCACCTTCCAACATCATTCAGAACGAGTCTTCGGTCCAAGAGGAAGACGGGGTTCAGGATGCCAAGGTAATGATACAATCCCTTTTCGTTTTGCGAGGAGCTACTTAATTCAAACTGTTTTCCAATAGTACACCGACTTGTCTGATGATGGTGAGAGTGTCCAGGGAATCACCGGTTCACCGGAGGTGATTTCCTATAGCTTGGAAGCTGGTAAGAATGAGGATGTCCAACTTCATCATGATCTCACCCACTTCACGTGTTTCGCAGATGCCTGCTCAGGAATCGTTGGTTCGGCGCCCGAACGCGCGGAGTCCACTGTTACCTATGTTACTACCACCACAACCGCAGTCGGGGAACGGAAAGGCACAGCTGTCCGGACAACGGGAGAATCCACCATGTCATCTCGAACTTCTTCTGGCGTGCAGTCCTCCTTTCTAGGATGGGTACGAAGGAAGGCCCACGTGTCTGCAACCACCGAAGCTGGACAGTCTCCTAACTTCCACTCGGACCACCCCGCCTCAAACGCCGAATCTATGAGGGCGTCAAAACCCGTCCACAACTCCTTAGTAGACCAGCTCCTTCATATACAGCGTTTGCATCGCGAAGAGAAGGACTGCATACTTGACTTTGTGAGGGTTGACTATGATGATTACAAGCGCTCCTACGAAGAACAGTTCGAGGTGTTTCGAGCGGAAAACGAGAGGCTTACGCGGGAGTTGTCCCATTGGACTGCTCAAATCACCGAAGCTGGACAGACCCCTAACATCCACTCCGCCTCAAAGGCCCCAGAATCTCGGCGTTCTACGGTGCCGTCAAACCCCGTGCACAACTCTGCACTAGACCAGCTCCTTCATATACAGCGTTTGCATCGCGAAGAGAAGGAGTGCATGCTTGACTTTGTGAGGGTTGACTATGATGACTACAAGCGCTCCTATGAAGAACAGTTCGAGTCGTTTAGAACGGAAAACGAGAGGCTTACGCGGGAGTTGTCCGCTTCGACTTCTCAAATCATCTTGCTCAAGATCCATCTCAGTTCTCTTGGTGACGGAACCGCATCGCAGCACGACATAGTAGATTCCACGATTACTACCAAGATCACCACTGTCACCACCCGAATCGAACAGTGGAAGCATGTGGTTTCAAGGAATAAAGGACAAATCACCATCTCGAGCAAGGAACTGGATCAGCTCTTGTTAGACCTGTCCACTGCGTCTTCTCAAACGACCGAGCTTCAGGAGGATTATGCTGGGCTGTCGAGAGATTTTAGCTCTGTCCGCCGTGAGCTCACCGCCGCGCGCAACGAGCTCCAAGCTAGGATATCATCCAGCGAAGACAAAGATCGCACAGTCGCTGCTCTCACTGCGCAGGTCGAGGAATGGAAACGTTCAGATGCTTTGAAGGAAGAACGTATTGTGGCTATTCGTAAACAGGCTGAAGATCTCCAGCGAGAATTGACCTCCACCTCATCTGACATCACCGAGCTACTGCAATGTTACGAGGTACAATCGAGGGAATTCGTTTCTCTCCAAGATCAGCTCCAAGATAAGGTGTCGGGCAAAGATCGTCACGTCACCTCTCACCTCTCTCAAACGGAGGAACGGAAGCGTTCAGATGTCACTAAAGGGGATGAGCTTACGACCATTCGCAAGGACCTGGCCCAGCTTCATCGCTACCTAGCCTTCCAACTTGAGGGTTGGAAAAGCTCAGACGCCACCAAAACGGAGGAGCTCACCGTCGCACAGAAGGAGGTCGAGCAGCTCCGTCGCGACCTATCTACTTCATCCTCTCAGATCATCGAGTACCAGCAGCGCTACGCGGCGCAGTTGGCGGAGCTCACATCCCAAATCAAGCAGTGGAAGCGTTCAGATGCCGCTAAAGCGGAGGAGCTCGCCACCGCGGGCCAGAAAATCGAGCAGCTCCAGCACGACCTCTCCACCTCATCTTCTCGGATCACCCAGTTACAACAACGTTACGAGGCGAAGTCGGCTGAGCTCAGCTCCGTCCGTGAGCAACTTCAGGCCACGCTGCCGCTTGGAGGAGGTAAAGATCGCACGGCCGCCACTCTCAACGCCCAAATAGAGCAATGGAAACGTGCGGATGCTGCTAAAGCAGAGGAACTTGAACAGCTTCAGCGCAAACTGTCCGCTTCATCCTCTGAACTCGACACTCTTAGGAAGTCCATTTCCATGTCAGAGGAGACGAGGAAGGTCTATGAAAAGATTACGACCGAAGAAGTGAAGGATTACGCTGCCGTTATCAAGCACACCACCGTAGTCGATGAATGGTTGCGCGCTGACGCCAAGAAAGCGGAGGAGTTGCGACATAGTCTCGTCACTCTCAAGGAGATTTATATCCGCGCTCCAGCGCTCAAACAAATTTTCCAATCTGAAACCACTGGCATCCAGATCCAGAAATATGAAAAGCAGTCGAGAGAACTCAAGTCCGACCTTGCAGAGCGTCGGTCCCCACTAGACGACGTGCAACGCTTCATCATCGCGGCGGATAATTATGCGGACACGATGATCATCCAGATGCTGCAGAAGCTCAACGCGGAGGTGCAGCAAAACGCAGAATTCATGGCTGAGTGGATGCTCAAGGACTTCGGGCCTCGGGCTATGATACTGACGAAGGAACAAAGCTCTGCGGTGCAAAGGGTGTCGGAGTCCATAGGCAAAACCTTGACGGGCTACTTGGGCAGCCGGGAACGCAATGACGTGACCCTGTATCTCTCAATCGCGTTCCAAGCCTATCTTACGTACTACCTACACTCAGTCATTTCCTCGTGGACCATCAAGAAAGATCGCGACGAGTTTATCAACGAGATATACGAACGATTGCAGAAATCAGGTAAGAAATTGAATTTCGAATGCCATCAACTTTTCTGCTCACAGTAGAAAAACTGGTTAACAGAGGCGCAAATGATATCGGGGCGTTGGCGATCCCTCACGCGCATCTACATCCCTCCCCCCTGTATCAGCGACCCGGACGCTCTCACCTCAGTTACCGTTGCAGGGCTCTCTGACATTGTCGTGGCAGCGGGTTGCGCCGCCTCCCTTTCCACCGCAAGGTCGAAGGTTTCGCCCCAGTTCGGGGACAAGGTGGCATCCATCATTTCAATTGCTGGGCAGTTTAGTAAGATGATTGGGGAAATCGTGTCGGCCGATTTCGAAGTCTTAGTTGTTCGTCCCGCCCAGATGTTTGAGGAGACCACGATGGAAGAGGATGGTCAAGGGGTGCCAGATGGAACGGCAACGGGCCAGAAAGTGCTGTGCTCGACTCAATTGGGGATGACGAAACGTGTGCAGATGGAATCGGGGGAAAAGGGTCGGTTGATGGTAATGAAGACGAGGGTTATTCTTGAAGCTTTCCTTCATCGTGCAGTCTAGTCACGATACGGGTGTATACACATGCATGCTCCTTGAATCATGCCATCCAAGTTCCATCCATGTACTCGTTCGAGGACCCACTGGCAAAACAGGATGGGGAAGCTCACCCCTAAACCCGGCGCATTCGAAAGTGTTAAGGTTTCGTGCGAGCTCGGGCGAGATGGTGAGGGGTTGGAGTCAGGATTAGATTAGGGACCTTCAGAGTAGAAAACCGCGTCGTTTTGGATGCGTTTTGGACGTCGTTTTGGCAATTGATTTCGATTTGTCGAGTCCCAAAACCAATCTCAAAACCAAGTCCGTGAATTTCGAGCGCTTTGGTGGACAAAGAGATGAGTGGGATGTATATACTGTGATGCAGGTATATACATTTGGAATGGATTGAAAGTACGACGTAGTGGAGGTTGGGCGAAAGCCCGCAGGGCTTTCCGGCCTGAGGCACTGGAGCCCCTTGGGGCGAGCGAGCTGTGATCCCGATGATCAAGGAGCCTGAGATGCGCGAAGTGAAGCTCGGCCCCATCATGAAGGAGCAGGCACTTACCATCATGTCAATGCACTGGGGGCATTGCATGTTGTGTAGGACACTCGATGAGGTATGGCACGAGGATAGGAGCATGTTTTCACAGATATTTGGTGAACGATTCGCCTGACCATCTCCCCATGGTTTTTACGACATCGAACGGTGTCCCTAGGAGAAGGTAGTGGAGGGTACCACCAATTCTGAAGCTGTGGCCCTTTATCTCTGGTAGCGTGTGTTGAACGACAACTTGGTGTATGTGTTTGGTGACCTCTGTTTTGGTGAGCAGGCGTAAACCATATTTTGGGTGTTTCCATGCAAATAAGTGGTCGTTAGGCCCGGGGTTGTTGATACAAAGGTGGTTGTCTAGCCAGCCTATCGGGTCTGTGAGGTGATTGATGCGCGCGCATTGCGTTGTTTCACCTGATTTGGAACACTTCATCGTGGGAAGGTGGAAGGAGAGGATTACGGTATCATTGCGGTCAAGCGCTTTCGTGCAATGGGCACGAGTGATGTGTTGAGAAGGCCGAAATTTGGAAATGGCCGGGACCGTGACACTGTGAATAGTAAAGTCATTATAAATCAGCGTCCCAGACGCTGTTCTACCCAGCTTCAGTGTCCATGACACTGAAGTCATGGATGCTGCTATTTAGTGTCCATCACCGGACACTATTTTTTGCCGTCAGTCATGCATGACACTAAAGTTTCATGTCAGGCCTATGAGTGACAATAATTTTTCATGTCGCACGAACTGACTTTTTTGGAAATTTCGTGCTGGGAGGGGACTGTCTTGCTGTGTTTTAGTGAATAGACAGGGTATGTATTCCATGCGTATAATATATGTAAATCCATGAATTACTAGTGTACTACCAACATGCAACTGAGGGGTCACTGCTCCAGGGGTGGCAAGGTGGGTGAAAAGGCAAGACAGCATGAGGCTGGGCTAAATGATGCAAGGGTGGGTGAGAGGCGGGCTGGGCGAGACAGTGTGGGCATGCTTGTGTAGTAACTACTAACAGGGAGTGGATGGGGTGGGTGAGACAGCTGGGGTGCAAGGGTGGACGCACGCGGGTGGGCAAGAGGCGACGGTGGGCGAAATGGCGCAACTCGGCAAGGGGGGTGGGCGTGTGCAATGGGGTGGCAGTGGGCGAAGGTGGGCTAGACAGCACGAGGGTGGGCGAGAGGCAAGGATGGGACAGTGAGATGGTGGTGTAGGAATTATCTGATTGCGTCATATGGACTAACCCTTGTATGTACATGTATACGCATATGTACGTATATAAATGACTGTACTATTGAATGTAAGTACTCAGTGGTTGGGAAACCAGCTGAGGTACATACCTATTGAATGTAAGTACTGTATGTAGTCAGTACTAGTATAGGTAAGTAAATGATTAGTGTGCTCACCTCAGTGGTTGGGAAACCAGCTGAGGTGTCTAGCTACAAAACGAAGGTTCGAATGTGTACATGATTACATAATAATGTGGCTGTACGACCACACCCGAGTTTGGCTACTCCAACACTCCCCCTCAAACGGAAGTGGGGTCTACTGTAGTAAATGGAAAGAAGGTAATCAAAAGAATGAATATACCTAATAAAATATACCATTAAATGAATGATATTATGTCCGTGCAGCATCATGCGCAGGTGTAGTCCGTGTGGTGTCCGAGTCGCGTCGCGCTCGAGCGGTTACCCGATATGGTAAGTCGCGGCTCGGCTAGTGGTTGCGCTCTCCAAGTGCGCGCTCGGCCTCGATCAACTCTGGTGTCGCCGTCTTCGTGTATCGTGCCTTGGGGACTCTCCTGCACCATCTCCGGTTCGTATACAACATGTACGATGCTCTGATTCGCCCGATTCGGCCTCAACGCGTCTGTATGGCCTGGTAGGTCCATTTGGGGTGACTGACACTTGTAGATCGTCTCTTGAGTCGTCCACGTCGGCGCGGTGGGTCGACGGCTTCGGTAGGTCGCCTGGGATCGTCTGTGGGTGGTGTGGATGGTCTAGGTACGTCCGCCTTCGTTCGCTTGTGCTGTCCGTGCTGATCCGTCTCGTCGTCAGCTAGCGAGGTCGTACCGACTCGGTTCGAGTCGTGACGTGCGCCGCTCGTTGCGCCGTCCTTCCAGCCTCGTATCCCATCCGTATCGTCGCCGTTGCCGCAGCTCTGGCGCTCCCGATCGCCTTCGTCGCCTCCCAACTCGACCTGCTCGCCTCTATGGCCTAGTGGCCCGGTTTCTCGAGTTCGCGCGTTCGTTTCGACGACGCGCTCGTTCTCCTGACTCCTGGTGCGTTCCCCATCGTATCCGCCGATGTTTACAGCGTTTGCGCGGTCCGAATCGCCCTCGACGGCTCTCAACTCGACTCGCCCGCCCGAATGGCCTCCTGGGTCTCTATCTCGACTTGGCGGGTTCGTTCCATCGACGCGCTCGTTTCTGACCCGCCTAGGACGTTTCTGGACACCGTGGACACCGTCTGGTACGGCCGCTTAGCCGCCCGGATCCTCTGGCTCCTCTCCAGGTCTACCTGGTGAGTTTTCTCGACTCGTCCGCTCCGACCGTTTCCTAACGTGTTTCGCCGCTTTGCGCAGCTTCTTCGGCTTCTTCCCGACGCCCTCGATGGTCCATGACGCTGGCGACACGTCCGCGTTGTCTCCCGGATCGTCTGGCTCGACTTGGGCTCCTTCTGCCAGCCTGAGTGAGTATTCTTGGTTTCTCTGCTCCAATGGCTCGTCGACGCGTTCTAACGTCTTGCGCAGGTTCATTGGCCGCTTTCCATCGTCCTCGACTCCATCTGACGCTCCCGATGCGTCCGTCTTGGCGCTGGTGAGTCCGACGTCGCAGCTCGCAATACATCTCCTCTCCCCCTCGAGCACGACGCTCGGGGGTTCGTTCTGCGGTCTTGCGGTCTCGTCTGGGCTGGGGAATGGTGTGGATGGGTCTGGGGGATCCTCAGGTACGTCGTCGACGTCTGGTATGGTGCGCTGACCATTTTCTTCGACTCTCGTCGTCGATCGTACATGCGCGCTTGCGCTCCATCTCTCCACCTCGGTCGACGCATCTTGACGCGTCGTCGACCTCTCGAACTCATCCCGCACGTCCAGGTGCGCTTCCTCTGCCCTGTCGTCGGCTGCTGCGTCCGCGTCTTCGTGCGCGGCGCTTCTGTTTCGCTCGGCATCGGTCTCGCCACCTGGCTCGACCTGGACAACTGCATGGTCCCTGGATTCGGCGGTTGAGTCGCCGGGTGGTGCGTCGGACCTCCGTGGTCGACGCTGTGAGTCGCCGTCCTCACCCGGACCATCCTCGACGCCTCTCGACACTCTCGACGCGCCCGTCTCGACCTCCTCCACCTTCGTGCCCTCAGGCATGTCGGGCGGCTCTGTGGGTGCGTCTGGGTGACGCTCGTCATCGCCCGTCGCGTCCACAGGGTCTTCTGACGGTCTTCCTGGGTCCGTCTTCTCGGCATCGTCAGCTGGGTGGTCGCGCGACGCGCTCTGTGTGGCCGCACTGGTCTTCGTCGGGTGGCCTTGGTCCCGAGTGGCCTTGGCCGTTTCGACCACTTCCCCAGCTCGGTGCCCAGCTCGTTCGTCGAGCGGTGTGTCTGGTGGGTCGGACGAGCTGTCCGCTGGCGTCGTAGGCTCAGCGCGCTCAGCGTTTGGGTTTGTGGTGCCGCCGGTCTTCTCGTCGACCTTCTGGCTCACCATTCGAGGTCGGGGCTGGACCGAGGCTGCGCGGTGGTCTTCCGTGGCCGCGCTTCCGCCGTCTGTCGTCCTTTCACCCGTCTGACTCGTTGGTGGTGATGGTGATGGAGGTGGTTTAACGAGGTCGTGTTACGTGAGACGTACTCTTGGTAGGTCGAGCGAAACTTGATTGTCTCGAGGGAGGTACTCACGAAGAGACGCTACGTCCTCAAGTCAATCCGAAGGTCGAGTGTCAAAAGGTTCAGAGGAACAGAGGTCTTAAGCCGATTGCTTAAGGATCCAAGAATACGCTAGATTGCGCAGAACGTGTAGAAAACTATAGTGTAGTCACTAGTATTAGCAGATTAATACATACCTGTAGAAAACTATAGTGTAGTCACTAAAGAAAAACTACAGTACTTCGAGGCCGAAATAAGGCCTGCTTATGTAAGCTAATAATATTCTAACCCATATGAAATGGATTAACAACACTCCCCCTCAAGGAGTATGGGGAAGATCAAAGGAATGTAGGTAAAAACAAAATAATGTATACCTTTCATATTCCAATGAAAAGAATTAATATTGAATGAACGATGAGGAGAGTCCAGCGTCCGTGTGCGGCTGCGTCGAGCGGTGTCCATATATGGTAAGTCGCGGCTCGGGTAATGCTGAGTGCGCGCGATCTTGTATCCTCGACCTCTGCAGTGTCGTGCTGCGCCGGTATCTTGCCGGGATAGGCTCCCCCAGCATCTGGACTTCGTATGCGACGTCTCCGATGCGCTTGATGCGCCTGCTTTGGCCTCGACGTGGCCGTATGATTCGGTGAGTCGACTTCTTCATTTTCGTTCTTCTGATCTTTCCAGATCGTGATTTGATTCGTCCTCGACGACGCGGTGGGTTCGGGAGCTCGATGGGTCGTTTAGGGTCGTTGGGAGGTGGTGTGGACGTCTCAGGTACATCCGTTGTGATGTCGCGCTCGACTTGCTGGTACTGACCCTTATCTCCAGCTAGCAGTCGCGTTTCGACTCGTTTCGAGTCGCAGCGTGCGCTGCTTGTTGCGCCA
>JBBPQL010000602.1:0-20944 GCA_038092515.1 Boletus subparvulus | reverse complement strand
GCGAAAGACGTCATAACGGAGATGAAGATGTTGAGGCATGCCTGCAATGACCCAGACACGAGATATTACTGGAACCTCACAAAACACATCTTCCGATATGGTCACCGGGGCGTTGCCGACGCTTATAATGGACCACACACCATCAATGAAGGTCAGAGAGTGCCTACTTGTCGTGGTCTGATTACTTATTTGTATGAAAACTACAGCTATCCGAGCAGAAGGGTTCTTGGAACAGATTCGCTTCTTCACTAGGCTGATTCTCAATGCGGATCAAAGTGACTTGCTGGAGTGAGAGTTGTCAGCGCTGATTTTATGTAGTTGACTCATGTCTATGTACTTTCTGGCGATATCTTGGAATCAGTTAGCCTGACATGATGTGACATCAACGTTTGGCGTGATTGGACCGCTGAAGTGCTCGATGTGCCTCCCTGTGCTGGTGGTGTTGGTGACACGTGTGGTGCTTCTTTTCAATCAGATGATCGATGTATGACCGTCATCGATCTTCGAGGCTAACACGATGCACCAATGTGTCTTCGTGTCTGCAAAGCAGGAAGAAACTTGAGGAGGCAAGGGGCTCGTGTGTGTGCACAAATACGTCCGTTGAAGCGATGCGACGGGCAATTGATCTAACTCAAGTTACGTAACCCCCAGAGTCTACTTTTGGGGACAGGTAAAGAAGGAAAATAGCCGGCGCCCCCAATCATCCCGCCAATTCACCACCTTTCCCTCTTACCATCGTCATCCCCCCTCCTGTCTCTGGCAGTCGTCGCTGCTGGTGAGCCCTCTATAGACTAGACGAATTCCACATCGTTCGTGAAGCATGTCGTCCTACGATCACTCAAAAGTTGCCCATTTCATTGGTATGTACGCCAGCAGGGGCAGAGGGGACGCGTCATAAGTCTAATACACTGCGTGCATAGGCGGAAATTCGCTGGATAAGGCACCAGCTGGCCGCGTAAAAGACTTTGTCCAGACCCATGGAGGTCATACAGTCATCACAAAGGTAGGTACCGCGCATACATCCACCTCTTGGTCGATCAATCTGCTCGTCGAGGGAGTGGCACTCTTTCCTCGACTCTGTGTGCACCAAGAGCTGATTGTTTCTCTGTTCACTCCCAGGTCCTTATTGCAAATAACGGTATTGGTTACTTCATCGGTCATGACACGCATACACTCACGTTTCTCCAAAGGTATCGCTGCCGTCAAGGAAATCCGCTCCATTCGTCAATGGAGCTATGAAGCCTTTGGAACGGATAGGGCTATCGAGTTTACTGTCATGGCCACGCCAGAGGATCTTAAAGTCAACGCCGAGTACATTCGCATGGCAGATCAATACATCGAGGTCCCAGGTGGTTCCAATAACAACAACTATGCCAACGTGGATCTCATTGTTGACGTGGCTGAACGCGCTGGAGTGCATGCCGTCTGGGCCGGCTGGGGTCACGCATCTGAAAACCCCAGACTACCCGAGAGTCTCGCTGCCTGCAAGAACCGGATCGTGTTTATTGGTCCCCCCGGCAGTGCTATGAGAAGCTTGGGTGACAAGATCTCGAGTACTATCGTCGCACAGAGCGCCGAGGTGCCCACCATGGCATGGTCTGGCTCAGGGATCTCGGACACAGTCTTATCGGAACAGGGCTTTGTGACCGTTTCTGATGATGTATATCAAGCCGCTTGTGTGACGAGTGTAAAGGAAGGGTTAGCCAAGGCTGAACAAATCGGCTGGCCAGTCATGATAAAGGCCAGCGAAGGCGGAGGTGGAAAGGGTATTCGGAAGGTCGAACATCCCGACGCATTCAAGAACGCATATCATGCGGTCGCTGGAGAGATTCCAGGTAAGGATGTGCGACAGATTTATCCCGCATATAATCATTCCGTCGCAGGATCACCTATTTTTATCATGAAGCTCGCTGGCCAGGCACGTCACTTGGAGGTCCAACTTCTCGCTGATCAGTATGGAAATGCGATCTCTTTGTTCGGACGTGATTGTTCCGTTCAGCGTCGTCATCAGAAGATCATTGAAGAAGCCCCCGTGACGATCGCTAAAGAAAATATCTTTGAGCAGATGGAGCGCGCCGCTGTGCGTCTCGCCAAACTTGTGGGGTATGTCAGTGCTGGGACCGTTGAATGTATGCGTTTGCTCTTGTCATATTTTGGAGGCCCACTGACCAGGATTTCTCCCAAGATCTCTACAGCCACTCCGAAGATGTGTTCTACTTCCTTGAACTCAACCCCCGACTCCAAGTCGAGCACCCAACCACCGAAATGGTCACGGGCGTCAATCTCCCTGCTGCACAGTTGCAGATTGCCATGGGTATCCCTCTGCATTGTATTCGGCACATTCGCACGTTGTACGGTGTTGCTCCCAATGCTTCATCTGAGATCGACTTCGACATGGTGAAGCCTGGGTCTAACCAGCTTCAGCGTAAACCTCGACCCAAGGGACATGTTGTTGCAGTTCGCATCACCGCCGAGAACCCGGACGCTGGCTTTAAGCCGTCATCCGGTACACTTCAAGAGCTCAATTTCCGCTCCAGTACGAACGTCTGGGGTTACTTCTCCGTCAGTTCTGCAGGCGGTCTCCATGAGTTCGCTGATTCCCAGTTCGGTCACATCTTCGCATACGGTGAAGACCGCAACGAGAGTAGGAAGAACATGATTGTCGCGTTGAAGGAGTTAAGTATCCGTGGTGATTTTAGAACGACCGTCGAATACCTCATCAAACTTCTCGAGCTTGAAGCGTTCGTCGACAATACCTTTACTACCGGCTGGCTGGATTCCCTGATCAGTAACAAGCTCACCGCAGAGCGTCCAGATGCTACCCTCGCAGTCGTCTGCGGTGCCGTCACCAAAGCCCACCTTGCGGCAGAGGCATGCCTTAGCGAGTACAAGCGCATTCTGGACAAAGGCCAGGTCCCCCCTCGTGATCTGTTGAAGACCGTGTTCGGCGTCGACTTCATTTATGAGAACATCAAGTACAACTTTACGTGTACCCGTTCCTCCAAGCATACCTGGACGCTCTTCCTGAACGGCGGAAGGACAATGGTCGGAGCGCGCCCTCTCGCTGACGGTGGCCTCCTCATCCTACTTGATGGTCGCAGTCACTCGGTGTACTGGCGAGAAGAAGTCGGAGCTCTGCGACTTATGGTTGACTCCAAGACGTGTTTGATCGAGCAAGAAAATGACCCAACACAACTAAGGAGTCCAAGTCCTGGCAAGCTCATCCGATTCTTGGTTGACAGCGGCGACCACATCAATGCTGGTGAGCAATATGCAGAGATTGAGGTAAGCTTGATTCCCCGAAGCAAGTGGTGTCGTTATTTACCTCGCCTAGGTCATGAAAATGTACATGCCACTTGTTGCTGCTGAAGATGGTATCGTCCAATTCGTTAAGCAGCCCGGTGTCAGTCTTGAGCCAGGCGACATCCTTGGTATCTTGACACTTGACGATCCCGCCCGGGTCAAGCACGCTAAGCCGTTCGACGGCCTCCTCCCACCAATGGGCCCCGCTGGTGTTGTCGGAAACCGGACATACCAGCGTTTTGTGCGTTGCGTGGGGACACTTGAAGATATCCTCGAGGGTTACGACAACCAAGCCATCATGGCCTCGACTTTCAAGGAGCTCATTGAAGTCCTCTATGACCCTGAACTACCCTACTCGGAAGTCAGCTCTATCTTGTCCACATTGTCTGGCCGTATGCCATCGAAACTCGAAGAGGCCATTCGATCAGCTATTGACAGCGCCAAGTCCAGGGGTGATGCACACGAGTTCCCCGCCGTCCGTATCAAGAAAGTCCTTGAGCACTACGTTCAAGACTCCATTCTTTCTAAGGATCGGTCGATGTTTCGGACACAACTTGCTCCGTTATTCGACGTTCTCGATAAATTTATGGGTGGCTTGAAAGGTCACGAAGTGCATACCATTGCCAGTCTTCTTTCCGCTTACGAGTCGACGGAGAAGCTGTTTGGAGGAAGCATCGAAGCTCGAGTTTTGAGCTTGAGAGAACAGAACAAGGATGATCTCGACAAGGTGGTTGCTCTTGTGCTCAGCCACACCAAAGCTCAAAGCAAGTCGAAACTTGTACTCTCGATACTGGACTACATCAAATCAAGTGGTCTTCCCGTCTCCAGCGCGGAGAGCCGGCTTTACCAGGTTCTCAACGATCTTGCTACTCTCGAATCGAAGTTAGTCCACCTCCCGTTTCATCCATTATATGATTAACAGGTGTTTTAGGTCATCAACTGCCGTCTCCCTGAAAGCCCGTGAAGTGCTTATCCTCGGGCAGATGCCCTCTTATGAGGAACGTCTGGTCCAGATGGAAGCGATCCTCAAAGCATCCGTGAATTCCAGCGTATATGGTGAACAGGGTACGACGAATAGGTACGCGGTTCTTTGCGTTGGTGCTCCACCTTGTTAATGTTCTATAGAATCCCTTCCGCCGAGATCTTACGCGAGCTGAGCGATTCGCGCTACACTGTCTATGATGTTCTTCCGTCGTTCTTCTTGCATGCGGACCACGTCGTCACTCTTGGTCAGTTTTGTTTCTCTTCGTTGACCATCTCCGTGATCTGACGTTCCTTTCGCAGCTGCATTCGAGGTTTATGTCCGCCGCGCCTACCGCGCGTACTCGCTGCTGTCGATTGACTATGAGGAAGGTGATGGCCCCGATGACGGCGAGCTCCCAAGTGCCCTCACCTGGCGATTCAACCTTGGGCATTCAAATGCACCTCCTGCTACCCCTAGCCTCTCTGCTCCGTAAGTACAGCTTGCGTTCTTGGCCCAAAGGTAACTAACCTAGCCAAAGTGACCCGAGACGCCAAGGATCGGTCAGCGACCTGACCTATTTGATCAGCCGCAACCAATCGCAGCCCATTCGTACTGGTGTCATCGCCTCATTCTCTGACTTGGCTGCTCTTGGCAGAGGATTTGAGAAAGTTGCTGCTCTCCTCCCCGTGTTCGACCCCGACGAGTTCCGCCAACGTTATGGCAGTACGGAGCCGCCAAATGTCATGAACCTAGCCCTTCGCATTTTCGACAAAGCGGATGACGTATCTGAAGAGGCGTGGGCAGAGCAGGCCCTCAAGTTCGTCACAGAGCACAACGCAACTCTCGTGAAGCGTGGTGTCCGCCGTGTATCGATCCTCATCTACAAACGTGGACAGTACCCGATGTACTTCACTTTGAGAGGTGCTGACGGTAACTGGGCCGAAGAACAGGCAATTCGTAACATCGAGCCTGCATTAGCCTTCCAGCTCGACCTCAGTCGTCTCTCTAACTACAAGCTCAGGCCAGTCTTCGTGGAGACCAAGCAGATTCACATCTACCATGCAGTTGCCAGAGAGAACCAGCTCGACAACCGATTCTTCGTCCGTGCTTTGGTTCGCCCTGGCCGTTTGCGCGGCTCTATGAGCACGAAACAGTACCTCATCTCCGAGACGGATCGACTCGTGACCAGCATCTTGGATGCGCTAGAGGTCGTCAGCGCGCAATACCGCAATGCCGATGTCAACCACATCTTCATGAACTTCGTCTACAATCTCCAGGTCTCTTATGAAGATGTACTCGAGGCTATCTCGGGATTCATCGAGCGCCACGGCAAGCGACTGTGGCGTTTGCATGTCACTGGCTCAGAGATTCGTATTGCTCTCGAGGACCAAGAAGGCAATGTTACCCCCATCCGGTGCATCATCGAGAATGTATCCGGATTCGTCGTCAACTTCCATGGGTACCAGGAAATTACCACTGACAAGGGTACAACGATCCTAAAGTCCATTGGAGAGAAGGGACCTCTTCATCTTCAGCCAGTCAACCAGCCCTATCCGACCAAAGAGTCCTTACAGCCCAAGCGTTACCAAGCTCACCTTATTGGTACCACTTACGTCTATGATTTCCCCGAGCTGTTCTCGAAAGCTCTCCACAATGTCTGGATCAAGGCCCGAACTTTTGACTCGTCGCTTATTCTTCCGAAGAAGTTACTCGAATCGAAGGAACTCGTGCTCGATGAGCATGATCAACTCACAGAAGTGGATCGTGCCCCAGGTAACAACACGTTCGGAATGGTTGCCTGGGTGTTCACACTTAAAACGCCTGAATTCCCTGATGGTCGCAAGGTTGTTGTCGTCTCAAATGACATCACCTACAAGATTGGTTCTTTCGGCCCCATCGAAGATCAGTTCTTCTACCTCGTCACGAAGTATGCACGTGCCAATCGCCTTCCCCGAATCTACCTCTCCGCCAACTCTGGTGCTCGTATCGGTCTGGCAGAGGAGGTCATGAACCTCTTCTCGTGCGCTTGGAACGATGAAGCCCACCCAGATAAAGGCTTCGAATACCTCTACTTGACCCGGGAGAACTATCTCAAAGTGCAAGAAAAGGCCGCCGCTGCCATTCGTACGACGGAGATCGAAGTGAATGGGGAGGTTCGTTACAAGATCACAGACATCATTGGGCTTCAAGATGGCCTCGGTGTGGAGTCGTTGAAGGGATCAGGTCTCATTGCGGGAGAAACCTCACGTGCCTACGACGATATTTTCACCATTACTTTGGTGACTGCTCGCTCCGTGGGCATTGGTGCATACCTTGTCCGCTTAGGTGAACGTGCTGTCCAAGTCGAGGGACAGCCCATCATCCTGACTGGAGCACCCGCGCTCAACAAGGTGCTTGGTCGCGAAGTTTATACCTCCAACCTGCAACTCGGTGGTACTCAAATCATGCACAAAAATGGTGTCTCACACCTGACCGCAGCCAGCGACCTAGAAGGGGTATCCCATATCCTGCAGTGGTTATCGTACATCCCCGAAATCAAAGGAGATGCACTGCCGATCCGCGAAACATCGGATACTTGGGATCGTGAGATTGCTTATGTTCCACCCAAGGGTCCCTATGATCCGCGCTGGTTCATCGAGGGCAAGGTTGATGAACAGACGTCGAGGTGGCTGCCAGGCTTCTTCGATAAAGGGTCTTTCCAAGAAACGCTCTCAGGATGGGCTCAGACTGTTGTCGTTGGTCGTGCGCGGTTAGGCGGCATTCCTACGGGTGTCATCGCTGTCGAGACTCGTACCATTGAACGTGTTACCCCTGCGGACCCCGCTAATCCGGCATCATTCGAACAGAAGGTCATGGAAGCTGGGCAAGTTTGGTACCCTAACTCTGCGTACAAGACGGCGCAGGCCATCTTCGACTTCAACCGTGAAGGCCTCCCGCTCATCATATTTGCCAACTGGCGTGGTTTCTCCGGTGGTCAGCAGGACATGTACGACGAAATTTTGAAACAGGGCTCTAAGATCGTCGATGGCTTGTCCAGCTACAAGCAGCCCGTCTTCGTCTACATTGTACCAAATGGCGAACTTCGTGGTGGTGCTTGGGTCGTTCTCGACCCCTCGATCAACTCTTCCAAGATGGAGATGTACGCTGATGTTGACGCACGTGCTGGTGTGTTGGAACCGGAGGGTATCATCGAGATCAAGATGCGCCGAGACAAGATCCTTTCGCTCATGGAGCGCCTTGACTCTACATACGCATCTCTGAAAGCCGCCAGCAAAGATCCTAGCAAATCCGACGAGGAGAAGGCTGCAGCTTCGAAAGCACTGGCTGATAGGGAGACCTTCCTGCAGCCTACCTACAAGCAAATTGCGTTGTTGTATGCTGATCTTCACGAGTATGTGTTTGCTCTTTTCGTTTGTAGAGTCCATGCTCACGTGTGTTCTTAGTCGAACCGGTCGTATGGAAGCCAAGGGCTGCGCTAAACCTGCTGTATGGAAGGAGGCACGCCGCTTTTTCTACTGGGCCCTTCGCGCGCGCCTTGCGCGCTCTGAGGCACTTGTTCAGTTGGCTGATGGTAACCCGGAGGCAACTCCGGAGCTTCTGGAGAAACTTTTGGATTCACTCGTTTCCACCATCAATCGTTCCGACAACCGTGCACTCGCAAACGCGTTAGAGGAACTGGACCTGACATCCACGCTGGTCAGACTGAGGACGGACTACCTCTTGCAGCGCTTCCTCGAGGCCGCCCAGCAAGACCGGAAGGCGTCCATCGAAGGCCTCGTCCGACTAGTAGACTCATTGTCGCACGATGAGCGACAGGTATTACAGTCTGCATTGCAAAACACGCGCTCCCCTGGTTTGTTGGGTTTCTTTGGCATTCCTGATTTCATCGCTCAATGAATGATAGGACCCCCCTCATATTCCAACTGAGTTTATCGTTATATCCCCCATTCCTGGGATACCATGGATACCATGTCTGTGTCATGCACATTGTTCTGTTTGTTACCTCACGCTCGTGCATCTTTTTTTCTTTTTGTTGTTCTTTCTGTTGGCCTCTGCCTGCAAGGATAGCATTAATTTGTAGAGATACTGCGTACTTTCGTATAATCGCCATACCAAGCATGAATCGAAAATTCCGTGCACTAGAGAACCGAGTCAGAACAGTGGGTTCGAGGGGACGCTGTAGTCTCCCTAAGCCAGACATAATACTTCGAGATTAGAAGATAGTCGTTCTAATTATACGATCAGGTCCTCCGGACCCTTGGACCCGGCGCGAGCAAGCATGATCCGTGAAGTTGAGAGGTCGCGGGAAGTTGTCAGACGCGAAGATCATGAGGTTTGAAGCACGACCTACTCTCGGAAGGGTCCGTTAGAGGCTTGTCGTCGAGAACTTCATCGGAAAACCGAGGCGATGAACACATTCCTGGACCAGGTCTCAGCATGAGTCAATGTGTCGCTGACCGGTCCGAATGTCTTGTTTTAGACACGTTTGCCAGCACCTCAGGGGCTTCTCCTAGTACCTCCTTCCTGGCCATAGAAGCAGTGGCGTCGTTTCCTATCGAAGTTTCTATACGAGCATACGGGTCCAGGGGTGCCTCGGAGGGCCGTAGAATGATGACTTGCTCGAGCTAGTTCAATGTCGGCCCAACCGGGACACAAGCCGGTTTTGACTATAGTCAATCTAGGAAGTGAGACCTGGATCTTTCGGGCCCAAGGTCCAGGAAAATGGTCACGTCACAGCACCTCACACTGGCAGCGTTCTCATGATCACTAGAGTCTCAATGATAGCGCGTCTCCTCCTGATTCTTCCCGCGTTGAAGATATTGGACAAACATACGGCGCAACTGGTGTTACATCGACTTACAAGGCTAGCCACTTCAGTTCCGAATGGAAGCGCTTAACTAGGATACTGCACTAACGCCGTCGTTGGAATCCCAAGGCAAGCTCTGCTGGGCCGCCGGTTGGATCTAGCCACATCAATAAAGCGTCCAGGAAACGGCCTACTGGTACGGAATTTCACTTTCAGGCTTCGCTCTAGCACCACATCAGCTGGGCTGATTAATTCGGTGCGCCAGGGCTCGCCGGTGCTAACACATATAGCCCCCTTCCAGCCCAGGCACAATTTTATGCTGAAATTCAAGTCCCTCAGATGGCGGAGTTGAACCGCGCTCTATACAGGCTGCGAGGGCGTAAGTCGATCTACAACTGCGGCATGTGCAGCGATACCAATAGAACGATGCATGACTTGGGGGCCACGAGCTACACGTTTTGTACTTATGAATCTATGATCATCCAAGGTGGGTAATATTGGGTCGGAGCTGTCTAACGCACTATGATAGGATATTGTCTTAGTACTGCTGGTCTCGTCTCATTCCTCCCAGACCTCGTCCAACCTTGTTAACATGTCCGATCACGAAGCATCAGCGAACGCAGAGGTCAAGATATCTAGTATCCTTCCAGGGAACGTGAAGTGGGCACAGAGGTTGAGCCAGTTCTTCCCTCAGTACTTCCCTGATCCCAAAGATAAGCAAGCGCCCAAGGTAGGCCCAGTTGGCGGTCCCGACTCTCGCGATTGCTTGATGTCGACAGATCCTTTGGATCGGGTGTTCCGACTCTAGAGTGCACGAGTCAGACGCGACGACAGCACTCCCGGGTACCGCCTTCGTGCACAGGAACATTGCAAAGTACCTCTCTCGACGAGCATAGCCCCAAGTGTACTTACGCATGACCCGGTAGCCAATTTCATCTCGACGACGACAACGCGTTATCGGTCTTTGCATACGCCGTCAAGGTACTGGGCGTCCAACATAGTGCGTGTCTTTACTGATTCACAAAAACGTACCTCCCTCTCACCTTGTTCGGTACCCACAGTCGCCATCGTCGGCCACGAGCATTGCGGTGGTGCGATCTCAGCGCTGAAAGCAGCGCGTCGCCCTCCGTACGAAGACCAGCTCGAGCGCCACCACACGCTGTGCGACTCCTTGTATCACTTCATCCACAAGGACCACCTTAACGACGTTCATGACAAGGACTCCAAGAACCCCAACGACGCCATCACACGTTGGCTCACGCCGCTCATCAATCGCGTCAAGAGGCTCCCTCTCCCCGATATGGAGGAAGTGGCGGTGAAAATCGTGATCGAAGAAAACGTCAAGATGCAGATCGATAACATTGCTCAGCTGGACGAGTGGGTACGTGAGCATGCCGAGAAGAGGCCGGTCTGGGTGCATGGTTGGGTATACGACTTCTCTACGGGCTTTATCCGGGACTTGAATTTCACCAAGAAACTCGGCGGCCCTTTGTAAACGGTCTGGGAGAGAGATTTCTGAATCGTGCTTCGTGGTGTCGTTTGTTCGCTCGTGTTCTTCCTCAGAGAAGTAGAACCCATGTACTATAGGAGTGTCAGGAAATCATCCAGAGTCCAGTACGCGTATTTAGGGTTAGGGCTAGAGCAGCATCCTTGATGCTCAAGGCACGCATTAGGACCAAAACCGATAGTTGTAACGGCCATGATTTTGTATCTACAATCGCACGACACGGGAATTGCAATAAGAGGCATTGAAATATTGAACGATTACAGTGAAAATAACATCAACTACCCACAACATACACGCATCACACAAACATCTGCAACGGGTGACGGTCATATACATTTTGACCCTCGCTCAGTTCGCTGAGATCAGGATAGAACGGTACCATCGCGTCTGAAGCGCCGAGATATAGCGAGTTGTAGACGCGCCAGTAGACCTAGAGACAAGAGGGGGCGGTGAGCGGTCGCGTTGGAGCAGACGATCGAACAAGACGTACCTCGCGGACCTTGCGTGCGGGGTGGAACAAGCCTTGGAGTGTATAGCTGAGAAGAACGCCGGGGCCCAACGTCACGCGCATAGCCTCGACGGCTTCCATGACTGCACCGATGACGTGTGGAGAGGTTTCGAAACAGTTGGGCCATACGAGGTTCATTAGATGGAGCATCGATTCTTCGCAGCCGAGACCCGCTACGCCAAGAGCCAAATGTTTTACGATGACACTTGCTGTTTGACGGTGGACGAGGTCACGGTCTGTCAGCGCGTCTTCCAGCATGGTGACCACCGAGTCGACGTAGTAGGCAGATTGTGGACCAACGTATTCGAATACGAAGGTTAGTGCTTTGAGACAGCCAGTCCGTACGTTGAGCTCCGCAGTACGGTACTCATTGAGGATCGCAGGAATACACGTGAAAGCTGGGGTGCAACGTCAGCTTATGGAAACCATCGACGAAGTGAATTACTCACGTCCGCAAGTTTCAGCTACGATCGCGATCGCGACGGTACTACAGACACGGCTTTGACGTTCTTGCACACGCAAGTTGGTGAGGAGAACCGAAAGGACATCCTGAGGACCCAAACTCTTTGCAATGTAACCAAATGAGTTAACAGCGGCTCGTCGAATGCCCTTCTTGTGTGCCTTCAAGAGGTCCAGGAGCTCGAAGCAAATACGCATCCACTCTCGCGCTGGGACGAATTCAGCCCCACGATCAGCTAAAAATGAACATTAATACTGCGAGACACCAACAGGACGGTTGAGACTTACCAATACGCCCAATCAAGTTAATTGATGCTTCTTGCACCTTTTCGTGTCGGTTACGGAGAATTGGCGTCATTCGGGGCACTGAGCGGGATAAGATCAGTCACGGAATATCACACAGTGCATCTAAATACTTACGAAGATCTTTGACCGGAGGGTTCATCTGGGTCATACCAACGACATTAGCGATCGCACCCTCAGCAGCAATGATACTACCGAGTGTGTCGGGGTATTCTTCACCCAGCTGCTCAAACAAGACGAGACCAAGCTTGCTCAAAAGCTGGTCTTCACCGCATTGCTTGATAACCACCGCAAGTCGTGTAGTCAGATCAGCTGCCTGTTGACGGACTTTAGCGCTCTTGTTGTTAAGACGCCATAGGATGGTGGAGACGATTTGAGTGAGATACGGCTTGACGCGGATCCCGAGAGCGTTGACGACGGTACCAAAACCGTCCAGCATGACTTGGTCTTCTGTAGTCTGCTCCTGGAACGAATAGATGATACCATCTACGAGGCGAACCTCGAGACGTTCGTCAATGTCCGAGGCACCGAGAGTGGCGACGACCTTGGTAATAGTCTCCATAACCATCTTCCGGTACGGCTCCGCTTCGTCCTTCAGCTCGTTTACTATCCTCCCAACGATCTCCGAAACGCCTGATTTTTGCGCGAGTTCCACCGTGGTCTCCACGACTTGGCGATAGTTACGTCTATCCAATGCCATACGACGAACCCAGAACGACTTGAAAAAGTCGGGAAGAATGTCTTGTTTGATGTACTGCGCTGTGACACCCTCCGTAGCGGCGCATTGCTTGACCACTTTTAGTACGATCTTCTTCATCTCCTCGTCGGACGTCTGGAATTCGCGGATGAGAATGACGGTAACTTCCTTGGTATAGTAAGAGGCGTATTCGGGGTCCATAAGGGGAATGATGAAGCCGATCGCCTTCAAGAAGGCGGCGAGACCCTTGCCACGGTGTAGACGAATACCGAGCCAAAGGGGCTTGAGCACCTCGTCGAACGACTCGATCCCGTAAGGCGCTGAGGCTTCGGCCAGGGCAGCAAGACCGAGGGCTGTCATGGTCCTCACTTTCTGCTGCTCGTCCGTGAGTCCATGGGCAATACAGGCGACGAGGTTCCGCAAATGAGGGAGCACGGCACAGCCCATCATGATGGCGATCTGTTGAACGATTCGAATGCCGGTGTGACGCGCCTGCCACGACTTTTTGCTGCGGCAGACGGCCTTGAGGAAGGGAAGTAATGAAGGGATACCAAGGGCAGATGCGACGACCGAAAATGCGCGGGCAGTCGTATTGCGAACGTATTCATCAGCGTGATCGATATCAGGGCGCATGGTGGAGATCATGTGAGCAAGACCGGCCGCTTTTGAGAGGTTGGATATGATTTCACGCCCTTCGATACGGGCGTAGTAATCCTCGTCGATAAGTAGAGGTTCAATGACGACTAGGATCTTGTGCACGTAAGGGCGGACGAGGTCGTCCAGTTTGTACAAGACACGGTCGATAACCTTGACCAACAAATGTCGTTCTTGATCTTCCAGAGTGCGTTCCATGAGTAGCGGGAGGATTTTATCGAAGAGTGGACCTGCGCCGAACTCGCGAGCTTTGTCTGTGATCTGACGGAGGGCAGTCTTTCGGACAGGTGGAGTACCGTTCTTGATCTTGAGGAGAAGCCGCATGATCTTGCGTTCTTTCATTTCATCTACCGACAACACAGTCTCGTCCTCCTCTTTCAGAATCTTTGCGAAGTATTGAGCGTCCTCCGGCTTGAAGAAGGCGAGGTTGCCAACTCCTGGAATCTCAGTAGGTAGCTCAGGTGCGAGACCCGCAGCGGCCGCAATAGCAGCAGCGTCAGACGACTCTTGTATATGAAAACCCCCGAGTTCAGTAACAGGCGTCGCCATCAACTTGCGAGGGGCAACCATCGGCGCATAGCCTGGCGGAGGAGTAACAATGACGTACCCTGTGGCCGGCAGAATAGCGTCCAGTTCTTCATCCGTGAGGTAACGGTTGTGCTTGTCCTCGTGCATGATACCCGGCGCATTCATAATAATCTGCGTCATAGGCACATCGGGGATGATAGCAGCTTGGTCCCAACGCGAGCGTTTGGGAGTGTCGCCAATGGGGGCAGCATTCTCCGTCGGGGTCGCATCCCAACGAGACCGGCGTTTCTTTGGCGCAGATGGCTCTTCTTTCGAGGACTCCATCTTGTTAGGATCCACGTTCTCGTCCGTCGGTTCTGACATGTCCCATCTCCGCTTCCGCTTTGCTCCCGCTGCTTCCCGGTCCCGGTCCCTAGCCTCGGCGAGCTCTTTGGCAGCAGCGAGCTCCATAGCGACGTCTTGAAGCTCAGAAGCCGGAGGCGTCCGGTCCAAATCCATTTTCATCTTTCCCTCCTCCTTCTCTCGCCTCTCCTTCTCCTCAATCGCCCTCCGCACACGCACCTCCTCCTGCTCCAAACGAGCTAACCTCATCGCATCCTTGTACCCTCCCTCGACCTCCGTGCCTTCCTCGCCATGTTTGAACGCATCCGCACTTTCTTGTGCGACTCGGTTGAAGCGACGGTTGTGGTAATCCGATTGCCTCGACGCAATTTGACGTTTCGAGGCTGTTTCGGCAAAAGGGTCGACGTCTTCCTCCTCTGCAAGGTCTGCGAACTCTTTAAGAATCTCCTTGGGCACGGTGAAGGAGTCGACGAGTCTTGGTGAGCCGGACATGACAGACGTGTGATGGTGGCGGTTGCAGAGAGAGTCGTTGAACGCCAACAGAAACGACCCGCAAGGAAAGTGTAAGCTGAGTCTGAATAATACAGCATCCAAATATTTCCAAATAACACTTGTCGACTCGATGCATCGAAGTCGTTCTATTCCTTCCACAAATTTTTTGGTAACAGGTAACCCACCCACAACGCTAACCCGACCATAGCCACCATCACCCAATACGCAAAATATCCCCCCATGATATTTTCCTCGATGCTGAGCGAATAGGCAGAGTTCACGGCTGCAGGACCGACAGCACGCATAACAGAGACAATCGTCTGCGCAATGCCATTTGTTGCGCCAAGCGACGCCTTGTTCGGCGAAGCAGCACCTATATACATGATCGTGATTGCTAATTGAACGTGGATCATCAGATTGGCCATCTCGTTACGACGGGCTGACTCACCGTAAGCAAAACAAGCGAATATCATCAAGGTCATTTGGAGTCCTACAAGGAACCAAACGAAATAGCCCAGACCATATACCCGTGCTACGGCGTTAATCACCGGGAACAGTGCTATCATAGGGAGGCACAGAGAAACAGATGCCACGAACAGCGTTTTCGCGCCCAGCCAGTCATGCACCGGAACGAAAAATAGCCATTGAATGATACCACCTGGTATCCCGAAAAGCGCCAATATGATCCCAATTGCGGGTGGGTCGAGATTGAGACCACCCAGTTCAATGGGCATCGCGTAGAAGACTGGGATAATCGTACGAAAGGATATGTCGATAAGAGAGAACGTAGCATAGCTCCCAGCTGCAATGAGAACTGGGCGAACGAGAAGGGCGCGGAAAGGTAATTGCTTATCAATTGCTTCTGGCGCTGGACCGTCATGTAGGTCGTCCCCATGACCCTGCGGATCGGGTATTGGTTTATCGTCCTTGGTCGTTCCACCGAAGAGGTATTGCCTCAGTGTCATTCGAGGTTTCGTGGTCTGGATGAAAGCAGTAAGCATCATTCCCATCGATTCCGACCATACGACGGACCTCCTTCATAAACAAAAAGGCGATGAGCCACGAGAGTGCCGTGACAGTCGCCGAGACCGAACAGGGCAGGAAGTACGGGTATTTCTTGAAAAATGTAGAATCGCCAAACACCTCTGGGAATCTTTCCGCGGGCATGGCCAGAGAACCGCCGATCAGTGGCCTTGGAAATTGTTTAGTACAAAAGGATGGATACGCAGTGAACGACGAAAACAAACCCCACTGTCATACCAAAGGACCAAGTAATTGGTAAAATAGCAAATGCCTGGGCGATATTCGTAGGATCCGTGATTTCCATCGTCATACTCTTCATTACACCAATGTTCCCATTCAGAGCGCCATTAAGACACCGACTTCGAGGGTTTCGTCAGCATATCTAGAAAGCAAGGTACTCCAGACTTGTTCCTACCTGAGAACGAAACTCCAGAACGTTTTAGACAACCCAAAGCACCACATTGACGCTGACAGTCCAAAAAGTCCCGTCAAGAGTACGGGTTTGCGACCAATTTGGTCTGACATACGACTCCAGTGAAATATTGTGCATGCCTCGGTTAAAAAGAATACCGAATGCTAGCGTCCGCAATTTGAGAGTTCAAAAGGAGGAGGCTGATAGGACACATGGGCTACGAACCATGAGTCCGACATAGTACCCAATACGAGAGTCTTTGCCATCAGTAATACCGATGTCCTTTATCAGCTATACGACACGAAACTCTAGTATGGGTAAAGAATGTATAGTGCTGAACTCATACCTGAGGAAGGAACGGCGTTATAACATGCGAAGTCATTGGTTCTGAGACTTGAAGCAACAATAATATGGAAAATTGACGCCAAGGAAGGGGTGTCTTCTGCTCTTTTGAATTATTTTGCTGAGAATTTTGAGATCGTTCACCCAAAAGTGGTGTCTCCTCGTCCATTATCTGAGGCATACTGATCGACGTCCAGATAAGATAGATGTCAGTCGGGTTTTTCGAAAATACCAGTTGTAAAATATCCTTACCCCGTGACGAGCTGCTTCGAGAGAATCTAGTAGTATTGATGGTGTGAAGGTATCGTCCTGGGTTTCTGGGCTTCGATAACAAAACTAGTTGGGAAAAGTGGACGTAGATCGACCGCAGAGACATGGAGAGACTCGAGAAATTTACGCATTTATAGCCGTTTATTTCCGTAATCCGGTCCGAGCCCCGAACCCGGGTTAGGGTTAATAGTATCTTGGTGGCTTCAATCTCTGCTACTGGAAGATGGAAACCCTCATCAACCTTCCTACTGACAGTTCCCCAGTAACCGATACGGACGAAGAGGTACATACCCTTCAAGCCATTCTCTCACCTCCTCGCTGATGGCATGACCCAAGATCTTCCTGCTCTACTCCGCGCTCAATCAGACGAAAACGAGTTTCGTTGGCCCGGAAGGTTACCGTGGACTAGGCTACCTCGATTCACGGAAAGATACCTTGACTATCCAGTTTGAGCTTCAATCGCCTTCTTCGGCTCCCAGTCCGCCACCGCCCACGAAGAAACCGAAACATACGCGCAAGAAAGCCTCAAAGGAAAGTTCGACGCGGGTGATCGAGATCGAGATCGCACAAGACACAACTGCACTGCGCAGTAGACGCGGGGATACGGGCAGCGTGGTTTGGCGAGCCAGGTGGGCGTTGCAATAACTGCTGTCAACCTGTCACATTCACGTGCTTCGACCTCGCAAAAAGTACAGAACTAGCAAAGGCTGTCCTACAGCAATGTTTCTTTCCCCCCGAATTGCCCGTATTCAATCGAGACCGATCGGGAGAATCTCATTGCCTCGAATTAGGGTTAGCATGATCGTCCCTCAGTGTGATTTTCCTTGCATTCAGAGGTATTTCCCGCATCAAGTGCAGGCACAGGACTTCTCGGTCTTGCGCTGGCACCCCTATTCCGCACTTATACCATAACCGATATCCGGCCCCTTCTGCCGCTCATTCGAAAGAACGTTTCGCTGAACTCGCCCGGATGGCATGACAGATCACTTGGCAATTCAAACTCCAACATCACGATCGAGGAATTGGATTGGATTGGGCTTGCTTCTCTTCCATCCGGTACAGCACGCACACGCTATTGTCCCGTACCAAAGGTCACCTCAGCCTTGGAGCTCGGATCCACCGACCACGCGCCCGTTGCATGGGATGTAGTTTTCGCGGTCGATTGTATATATAACCCCTCGCTCCTTTCCGCCCTCGTCAATACAATAGATGCCGTCTCTACCGCGGGGCGAACATGGGTTCTCGTGGTGGTGGAGCTGAGGCAGGAGGATGTTCTACGGGAGTTCTTGGATCTTTGGTTGAAACAGGCTAGTGGGAGGTGGGAGATCACGCGAGTCGAAGGCTTGCTGGACGTGCACTTTGTCGCGTGGGCTGGACGGAAGCGCTTGGACTAGCGGTAATTATTATGGTCCGCGCTGGTGTAACTTCTGTGTGGTTCGAATGACATTGAGCGGTACGGGTTGATCCGAGGTTTGACGGATATCTTGACAGCACGCACAACACCCGACATCGTTTCCAAAATCGATAAGTCGACGATGCCCAGCTCGCAATTGCATTGCCAATAGGATAGTAGATCCTTGGATTCCAGAACATTATTACGACACCAATGCCTTCGACCAAGGCTCCTAAACGAGAGTCGAACTGGCCCAAACAACGGTTACGAAGTGGACCATATTGCCCGGCATAACGCCGATCTACGTTTGTCTTGGGGGTTTGTCTTGGGAGCCTTCTTGGACTGATTACATTTCCTCCGCAGTTCAACTCTCTCCACGATCGCTATTGTATGTTCGCTGTGCGGAGTCGCACATGATTATTAACGAACCCCTCAAAGCACCACCAATTTAAAGATCACACTCCTTTCGATACACTCCTCTTCGCTATTCTGTTCCTCGACACACAAGATACACAATGCTTTCGTCGACATCGCTTGTCCTTGCAAGTTTACTATTGTCTCTCCAGACTGCTTTTGCTGCTCCCGATCCGTTGCCAACTTCTGGCCAGTCGATTCCGCTTGCCAGAAGACAACCGTCTGTGCGTACTGTCGAAGACTGGGGTGCTTGGGCCAAGAACGAGCGTGAAGCACTCAAAGTCAAATATGGTGGCTCCCCGCCCTCGAAGAGGAGCCAAGGCACGAATCTGTAAGGTCTACCCTCTGTTTCTTGTACATTCTGACGGTCGTCCCATAGGCTGGCCAACCAGAATGCAGACTCAAGGTAGCAGACTGGGTTTGACACGTTCCTTGTTGCTGATGTTTTCTGGCCAGTTACTTTGGTTCCCTTGCCATCGGAACACCACCCACCTCGTTCTATGTCATTCTCGACACTGGTTCATCGTCAGTCGAGTTTACCCCTATTTATGTCGTTCTCACCTTCTCTCAATCAGAGATCTGTGGGTTGCAGACACCAATTGTGATATAGGTTGTTCGGCGAACTCTCTCTACAACTCCGCGTCATCCTCGACCTTCCAGAACCTATCCGAGCCCTTCTCTATCACCTATGGAAGTGGTCAAGCTGCTGGTGATCTTGTTGCCGATGTTGTCCAGATGGCCGGATTTTCGGTCAACAACCAGACCTTTGGTTCCGTCACGCAGGTTTCGCAGGGTCTGTTGTCGAGCCCAGTATCTGGGTTACTTGGTTTGGGTTGGCAGACTATCGCTTCTTCGTCAGCACCGCCGTTCTGGCAAACGTTAGCCAGCAAGGGTGCTTTTACACAGCCTGTGATGGGCTTTCAGTTGACGCGGTACGTGCTTCGTTTGATGTATGTCGAACGCACTTACAGTGTCATCATTAGTTTCCTAAATGATTCGAGTGCTCGGCCGTTGGAGCCTGGCGGAAGCTTCACGATGGGTGCGTTGGGATTCATTCGTACTCGACGTGATTTACTGACTCCATACTGTGTAGGGTTCCTTAACTCGAGCCTGTGGACTGGCAGCATCGACTATCAAAACTTAGTTACGACACCAAGCTTTTGGGTTCTCTCTCTCAACAGTCAGCATTTACTCTTATTTCGTAGTGATGTCATCGCTAAATATGGTCCTGCAGAATTAACCGTTCAAGGGTACAGCGTGTCGCTTCCTTCTGGATCTGGATCTTACGCCGCAATCGATACGGGAACCACACTTGTTGGGGGTCCTTCCAGTGTGATGCAGAACGTCTACGCGCAGATTCCCGGTTCCCAAGCTGGCACCGGCAACTGGAAAGGCTATTGGACTTATCGTACGTTTTTCATGCATCGATAAGAGCCATCTATATTTAGATATGCGTCGATAGCGTGCAACACCAAAGTTAACGTCGCAATGTCATTCGGCGGACCGAGCTGGCCTGTGAGCTCTGACGACTTCAAGCTTACCCAAATCGGTCCCAACACATGCGTCGGGGCGTTCTTTGAGGTCGACACCAGTGGCTCTGCTCCGAGCTGGATCGTCGGTGACACGTTCCTCGTAGGCGTCATCCTTCGAACCCATTCCCAATTTCGGTTTGACTGATTGGGTGTGCACAGAAAAACGTGTTTTCGGTCTTCAGATACAGCCCTGCTTCGGTTGGATTTGCGTCGCTTTCCGCGGCGGCACTGGGCGAGAATGGGGTGAACGCGCCGCCGCCATCGGCTACGATTGGTTCTGTCGCAACGAGTGTAACTGCGACCCCCGGCAATGCCACGAACAGTGGGATTATTGGGACGTCATGTTCGGCGTTCAGCCCCCTTTTAGTGGCATGTGGAGTGGTTGTGGGCGGCATGTTGTTGTGAAGGACTTGACATGACTCATCTATTTTATGGACTATGTATACGACACGCATCAATCCTCCATTGTATCATCTTCTATCCACAGTATCCAATCGTTTCAAGGTGCTTTTGCTTTCATGTGTAGTGACACGTCGCTTACATTCAGTGAGATGAATCAGATTAGAATACAATAATGTACAGTCCAAGTAACCAAAAACACAGTGGATCTAAAGTTTTACGAACGCTCCCCACGCAGCCGCCGTGCAAGAGCAAGATCCTTTGGTTGGATAGTAACACGCTTAGCATGGATAGCAGCAAGATTGGTATCCTCAAACAACGAGACCAGGTAAGCCTCGGCTGCCTCCTGCAGCGCCATCACAGCAGACGATTGGAAACGCAGGTCAGTCTGTACAATTCCGCGTCAACAAACAAGTCTCCAGATCTAACAAGTCACAAACCTTGAAGTCCTGCGCAATTTCACGTACAAGACGTTGGAAGGGCAACTTCCGAATAAGCAACTCGGTCGACTTTTGGTACCGACGAATTTCACGAAGAGCGACTGTTCCAGGACGGAATCGATGAGGCTTCTTTACACCACCAGTCGTCTGCAGAG
>JBBPQL010000601.1:0-20952 GCA_038092515.1 Boletus subparvulus | reverse complement strand
TAGCAGTAGCTTAGGGGCCTAATCTTAACTTCTTGGTTTCGTCCCTTAACCATCTCGTCTGCGCTCGTTCGACATCGCTCATATTATCTTATCTCGCTTAACTCAATTATCTAAGCCATCTCAACAAAATGTATATTGGTCGATGTGAGGTCGCTGTGGATAACGCCGTACGAAGGGAAGCTTTCGATGGTCGAGACCAACTGCGTGCAGATAGCGGGAGTAATCGCAGCAGAAGGGACGTCATAAAGGTTAACAGAGGGTATATATTCGAGAACAAGGGCAGGTGGTTGAATGACGTTCATCTGGTGGCAAAAACTGGCCAGCCATTATAAGACGCGGGATAACAGATCCTTGAAGGTGCTTCAAACGCTCGTACGCTTTGTGTTCGGAATCATAACATTCCATCATAAGACGGTAAAATCTCTCCTCCCGCAAGAAATAGTATGCGGCTAGGTCCTCTCCACTCAGAGTTTTGGGGCTGCCAGAGTAGATCTTGTCCATGAGCTCTTCATCGGACAGTTCAGAGCTCTGGGGGTGAGCCATTGCAGCCGCATGTTTTTTCTCTCCCTAGATTACCCGCCTGCCCTTCCCTTTCATCGTGTCTAGTCGTTTTTTTTGTTCTCAAATATGAGAGCACTTTATCGATCGCGTGTCAACTATCGGCGAACGGAACAGGTACACGTCGAGTCACGCCAGAATCCAGATCCTCTCACCTCGTCGGTCCGGGGACACCGGCAACCTGTCCCGGCCCCTCTCTCTGGAGAGCTCCCGTCGTCACGACGCGGATGGAAGGAGGCAAGGACGATGCGATAATGACGACTAACTATGCACAGAAGGACTAGCTACGACCTACGAGGACTCTTGCCACTGCCCACGAGTACTGAAGACCCGATCCGCCATGCCAGGCTTCCCCGGTACATCGTTCATCAACAACAGGCGCTACCAAGGTCACACCTAGACGACACCAACATCTCCTGCACAGCTGGAAGTTTATGGCGCGGAAGGACTGCAGCGCCAAAGACGCTAGGGGCCCAGTTGGCTGCTCATGAGAAGGCCTCCTGTCAGTGTATCCCATGGATTCCCAACTACAAGTACGCGCGGATTCGCAATGGCTCGTGAGGTAAGAAAGCCATGAACAATGACGGCTACATGGAAGACCGTCCCCCGCACCAGATATACCGAATGGGGGCTGCCTCGCCCTCAGACAATTTGAAGCCAACTTGCCAACCCGAACACCCACGACCGTACCCTTTGCCTCGAGACGCTTCCCGTCCCGTCTCCCCATCGGTGCTGTCCCAATTCCGCCGCATTCTCCATTGGACGGATGAATTCTTGCTCTCGTCACTGAGGACGACATGCAACGTCCCCCAAGTCGATCATCACGTATCAGTTGGTGACAGAAGGGTCCGTCGTCGGACCACAGCCGCCCCAACGCCAACCGGCTTTTACTCTTTGACGCCCCTACAACGCTTTGGTTGGCTTAGCTTACCACAGATCGATCTGTCGTTACTGGATCCCACATTCTCCCCGACCTGAACATGAGGCCTGTATCCTACGCAGCACCAAGCCTTGGTTTCTTTGACGACAAACCTGTCCGTCCGCGTTCCATCCTGTGGCTTGATCAGTGCTCACTCATTTACCATAGACGTTCTCTCCTGGCACAGGGGATCCCGGGTTTAGCGCGAGATTTGGCGGAAATGGAACGTTTGGCAATCGGGACGACCTTTACCGATCACGCTCCCAGTGGATCATAAGTCTCCTCATACATTCTCCACAGCAATGTCGCCTTTTGACAGCTCTCTTTCCTTTCTCCTCCAACTACGGCAAATGTTTTGTCCATACATTTGTCAGGTCAGATACAATCATGCTTTGTTTTCTCCCTGTCGCCACTCACCTGCCTGCCCATGATCTGGTTGCCCAAGCAGTGCGTTCTCCATACCTCTCCCTCAGCCACAGTTCGCTCGGAATCTCCAACATGGCGACGAGATTCACGTCCCATCGCGTTTGCAGCGGCACAGCCATATCAATCCTTGACAAGTCGTGAAAGCACGGACCTCCACTCTTCCGTATCCGACCTTCGTTGATTTTTTCTCGGTAATGGACATCGCTCGGTGCTCGTATTGTATTCTCCTATCGTCGTTGTTAGGGTCTTAATAGTATGTTTACGTCTAAAGGTAGACAAGATTGAATTTTCATAGTATCGTTGCGGGCCGCTTTGGTCCAGGTATCGGTTTGGAAGAGACATTCTTCAAGCATATCAAGTTGTGCGCTTGGTCAACAACAGCTAAAAAATCTTAACCCGTTCCGTGGGAGATAATAGTCCCTTTGATATGGTCCCAGAACCTGTTTTTAGAGGGCTGAAAACTACCAGCCAGGAGAACCCACCTGGAGCGGCATTACACCGGCCGACTATCCACAGCATCTCACTCGGGTACAAACAAAGATGTCTATACCCACGTCGATGCTTCCAGGATACATACATGAGTACTTACCTGCGGCCCTTTGTCAGTGACCCACGGCAATGGACAAAGAACATGGCAACATGGACTCGGTTTGTACACCTGCCTATTCTCCGGGTCTGACCTGGACACGCATATATGAGGTGGGTTGCCACATAGCTTCGTGAATGTGTTTTAGGGACGTCGTCACATCAACCATCAAGGGGTCACCGGTCACCGGCTGCTACTGTCCACCACCCGCTAACCGCTGTGAATTCTGGCGTGACTCGACGCATAATTCCGTTCGCCGATACTTGACGCGCGATCGAGAAGGTGCTATCAGAACAAAGAAAACGGCTAGATGCGATGAGAAAGGGACGGAAAGTGGTTCGTCTAACAAGTAGAGAAAAAAGTCCAACGCGCACTCATATGGGCTAGTTGGGCGAGGGTGCGAGTTGAGCGTGTTGGAATGCGTTGAGCGGGGGCGAGCGGTGGGGGAACGCAAATAGGGTGGCCGCGAACTGAGTGAGTCGAATCAAAGTGTGACCCGGGAGTTCGTTTCAAGGAACCGAAGTTGTCCGAAGACGGCCCGCAGACCCCAGCCAATGAGAGAATCAGGATTTCGCGGACTCAGTCGACGCGTACTTATGACTGCAGGAGAGGCCTTCGGTATTTACTTATGTTTGTATCTAAGCCGCCACGCTCCTTGGCGTCCACAACTTGGATGTGCATATTCCCACCAGAGCTTATTTGCGAGATTCTCTCCTACGCGAACCCTAAGGACGTTGTTCGATGGCGCACGGTAAGCCTTCTACCTCGGCCGAATTGCGAGTTGCACTGACGTACTCGGTATCATCGCCGCTCTGGACAGGTTTCGAAGTGGTTTTGTAGCATCGCCTACGATCCCGAGATCTGGAAGGCATTGTACGCGAATGCACGCTTCCTTCGTCCACCTGGACCATTTACCACTGTCTCTTTCGAGCGTGCATTCGTGCAGTCGGCGCGATTGGCCAAGTCGTGGACGACGCAGCGTCTACGGACTGTGTCATGCGTCAGTGTGCCCTTCGATGGATGGGTCCCGGAAGATTTCCAGCTTGTCGGTGGGAGGTGGCTAGTCGTGTGCCAACTGGACCGGCTCTTCGTATTGTATGACACGAAGGCCAATACAGAGACGGGCGCACCACAGGTCCTATGGGAGCAAGCGGAAGAGATAACTGCCTGGGATATGTGCCTAGCGACATCCGAAGAAGGACACTGGGTCGTCTATGTGTTGTTGAGCACGGAGGACCCCCCACGGTGGTATGTCTGCGTTATGTCAATCCGCGGACGCCTTTTATTCCCTTGTAGGACACTCTTGGAATTTCGGTTGAATGCGGAGTCCAGTGCGCTGTATGACACTGTCATCTTGGACGTTCCTGTATCAGACGTCGCTCGCCACCTTGAGCTCGATGGTGGACAGAAACTGTTTTCACGCTCGCCGTTCCTTACCATACCAAGCCAACGCTTGGTATTCGACATGCGAACCCGCGCATTCTACGGATTCCCTGACTTCTGCATTACACTCGTATGTTGTGATCAACAAAAAGGTGTAGGATTTAACATAGCTCATCGACCGCTAGGATACATCGGGGTCCTGGTCGCTCGATCCCGAGAAAGACCATGTCATTCGGATCGTGCCCACAAATACCCATGTTATCATTCTTCGAGACCTTACCAACGAATGGAGGGACCCTTGCATCCTCGTACAAGCCTTCACTATCCCTGACCATCAGCGCCCTGTTGAAAATGGGAAGGGTGAACTCCGCCTCTCTCACGAGGGAATATTTTCAAGTGACAAGACGGTCATCGCCGTCATACGAAATTCCGTTGTTGACCCCATTACTGGGGCCATCAGCGTAAAGCTTCTAGAACAACACCTGGGGGATCGTGATTTCCAGGCCACTGCTTGCATCGACTTGACACTGGATAAGCCATCCCCGGATGATGTATCTCCAATTACCGTCGGCCGCCAACCTGTTCTCATCAAAGGTGATGCGCCAACTCATGATTACGTCGGATTCTGCCACGAGTATTACGACATTTCCGATGACGGGTATGCGAGAGGCTTGTTCATGCTGCATCGTCATTGCAGTTCGACTGATAGCTTCGGTGTCGTGAAATTCACGATCGACGCTACCCAAGATCCCTGCGTGGCTGTTCTAAGCCAGTTCTCGGGTACGGAGTGGGACGCCGTATTTCCGGTCGAATACTTCTCGCTTGAGAATGCCAGTGCGTTGGACGGCGTGAGAGGGCGGTTATCCTATGTTAACAACCAGGATTCAGACGATCAGGCTATCATTGTTGTAGACATTGAATAGGTCGCAGGCTGTACTGTAATCATGTGTACTGCCAACCGAGTGTCTGAATGTATTCTCTACACGGCAATATCGCCAGGCGAATGGTCGTCTGTTCTGGATTTACATATTTGCGATGGCGGTCTACGAGGCAAGATCAACGAATAACCATTACGCCGGTTCTCTTTCCTCTTTCTCCCCGGGGACCCTCCGTTCTCCTCTGGCCAACATCAACTACACCGTGGTTGGGCGCGTTGCGGGATGTAGAACGAGGGAGCGCGTTTGGGCGGTGTGGGTGTAGGAAGCCACGAAAGACCGCAGGCAGTTGGGCGTATGGTGGAAGGGCGTCGAACGTCGAACACCCTCTGACGCAGGCATAGCTGTTTATTTATGTTTGCGCCACAGTATTGGGTTCTCCTTCGTCCACAAGCATGACCACCCAATGCATATTTCCAACAGAGCTTATTTGCGAGATTCTCTCATACACGAGCCCTCTAGACATTGTCCGATGGCGTACGGTAAGCCTGTTTTCCGTCGACTGAGCTGCCAGTTGGGTGACATACTCGGTACACTCCTCTCCGAGCAGGTTTCGAAGTGGTTTTGCACCATATCTCACGATCCCGACATCTGGAAGGCTGAGTACGCGAATATTCCCCGTTGTCTCTTTCGAGCGCGCATTCGTGCAGTCGGCGCGATTGGCGCAGTTGTGGACGGCGCAGTGTCTGCGAACTGCGTCATACGTTAGTGTCCCCTTCGATAGATGGATCCCGGACGATTTTCACCTTGTCTGTTGGCTCGTCGTGTGCCAATGTCGCCGGCTCTTCGTATTGTACGACACGAAGGCCAATGCAGGGACGGGCGCACCCCAGGTCCGAGTCCTATGGGAGCAAAGGGAAGAGATAACTGACTGGGACAAGTGCCTAGCTCCATCCGAAGAAGGACACTGGGTCGTCTACGTGTTGTTGAGAACGAAGGATAACCCGCGGTGGTACGTATACGTTGTGTCAATCCGCAGACGCTTTCTATTCCCAACAACCCCTGTAGGACATTATTGGAATTTCGGTTGATTGCGGAATCTGGTGCGCTATGCGACACTGTCTCCTTGGACGTTCCTCAAATAGATGTCTGTCATCACCTTGAGCTCGGTGATGGAGATGAACCGTGTACACGTTCACTGTTCCTTACCGTATCAAGAGCCTTGGTATTTGACAAGCGAACCCGCATATTCTACGGATTCCCCGACTTTTGCATTTCACTCGTATGTTGCGATCAACAAAAGGGTCGTGTTGGATGTGCGATGACTCATTGATCACTACTGCCCTATTTACTCATGTTTGCGGTTAACCCCCACCACCGGACCCCCAAGTTGTGTTGTAAGTTCCGACAAGCATGACCACCCAATGCATATTTCCAACAGAACTTATTCGCGAGATTATATGCTACACTAGCCCTGTAGATGTTGTCCGATGGCGTACGGTAAACCTGTTTCCGTCTGCTGAGTCGCGAGTTGCACTGACATGCTCGGTATCACTTCTCTTTGGGCAGGTTTCGAAGTGGTTTTGCACCATCACTCACGATTTCGACATCTGGAAGGCTTTGTACGCGAATGCACCATTCATCCGCCCCCCTGGACCATTTCACAGCGTCTCTTTCGAACCCACATTCGTGCAGTCGGCGCGATTGGCCCAGTCGTGGACGACACAGCGTCTACGAACCGTATCACGCGTCAGTGTTCCCCTCGACGGATGGGTCACACAGGACCATCACCTTGTCTGTGGGAGGTGGCTCGTCGTGTGCCAATTCTGCTGGCAGTTTGTATTGTATGACACGAAGACCAACGCAGGGACACGCGCACCCCAGGTCCTATGGGAGCAAGGAGGAGAGGTGATTACCTGGGATAAGTGCATAGCGACATCCGACGAAGGACAGTGTGTCGTCTATATATTGTTGAGGACGGTGGACCCCCCACAGTGGTACGTCTGCGTTATGTCGATCAACGTACGAAGCTTCTTATTCCCAACAACCGTTGTAGGACACTTTTGGAAATTCGGTTGAATGCAGAATCTGGCGCGCTATGTGACACTATCGCCTGGGACGTTCCTCTATTAGATGTCAATCGTTCCCTTGGGTTCGGTGGTGGGATCGGACAGAAACTGTTTGCACATGAATCAAGTTCACCATTCCTTGTCATACATGGCCAAAACTTGGCATTCGACACACGAACCCACATGTTCTACGAGTTCCCCGACCTTTACATTGCACTCGTATGTTGTGATCAACAAATGGGTCGTGTAGGACTTGTCATTGCTCATTGTCGACTAGGATACAACACGGTCCTGGCCGATCGACCCCGAGTGTGGTATTGTCGTTAAGGTAGTGCCCACAAGAACGCATGTTATCCTTCTTCAAGACTTTTCCAAGCAATGGACGGAGAATTGCATCGTCGTACAAGCCTTCACTGTCCCCGACGATCAGCACCCTGTTGAAGATGGGAAGGGTTACGGTCAACTCTGCCTCTCTCACGAGGGAGTATTTTCAAGTGACGAAACGGTCTTCGCCGTCATACGAAATTCCGTTGTTGACCCCATTACTGGGTCCATCAGCGTGAAACTTCTGGAACGACATAACCGGTCTCGTGGTTTCCGAACCACCTGCATCGACTTGACACTGAATAGGCCGTCTCCGGGCTATGTGTCACCAATCACCGTCGACCAGCACCGTGTTCTCATCGAAGGAGATGTGCCAACTCACGATTACCTCGCATTCTGCCACGAGTACTATGATATTTCCGATGATGGATATGCGAGGGGCTTATTCACGCAGGATCATCATTGTACTCCGACTAAAAGCTGCGGTGCAGTGAAATTCACGATCGACGCTACCCAAGATCGCTGCGTGGCTATTCTAAGCCAGTTCTCGGGTGTGGAATGGGAAGCCATCGTTCCTCCACTCACGAACTCCTCGCATAAGAATTTCGCAGTGTTGTTGGATGGCGTGAGGGGAAAGTTATCCTATGTTAACACCAAGGATTCATACGTCGTTGTTGTAGACATTGAATAGGTCGTGGGTTGTATTGTAAACATTATCTGTTTGCCAACCGGGATATCATGAGTTGCACAAGGTGAGCGCCCGACCCCCCACTTTATCTCAAGCGTTCAAACTCGAACGCGAGCTCAGACTCACACCTCTCCGTTCCGCATCCTCATCATGCCTGCACACGCCTGCAGGAAACCAACGACGCCAAGAACAATCTCAGAGGGAAAGGCGTCACTGTGGACTAGCTGGGTTTCTTTGACTCACCCAGCGGCCTTGTTGACGCTGCCACACGTTCGTAGCCCCCTATCGATATTATCAGAACGTGCGTTCATGCGCTCGGTCGTCATAAAACATGATTGCATACAATGACAGTCCGAAATACCTAGTGCGCGAATTACATGAAACTTACTGTATCGACGAGACTTACTTGACCCACAAAGTGCACATACATACGTTACACCGCTACCTGACCTGTATGGACACGTCACTCGACTTTGACAATTACCTTGCCTGTCGCCCGACCCGTTAATATCCTATCATATGCATCCAGTGCCGACCCGAATTCATGTGTCGAATCCACATAGGGACGGAGAGCACCTGTGACATGACGCATCGAAAGTCAGCGATACTTCCAAACAAACAAAAAAATCAGAGAACCCACCCCGTTCGATTAACGTACACAACGTCTTCATATCCTCCTTTTTATTCTCCACACTGACTAACCTACCCAGGCGGAAAATGGCCACGGTCAGCATCCATCATACACTCCACGATGCAACTCACTTCCACGTCGTCGATACACCTCCCAAGAACGACGGTCTCAACACCGCCCCTGTCCACCGTCCCATCAGACCCAACCATCCCCCTTTATCAGGCCACGGTCCCGTCGTCACATACGCACCTCCCTTTTTCACATATGCGCCCGATTTGACGTACAACGCCGTGTCCAACGACCCCGCTGCGTCCAACACCATGCCAAACCGTGGGTCCGGTGGGTTCGCAGCGAGTTGCTCGGCGAGCGGTCGGGCGGTGTAATCAACAAACGTATCCGCACCGACGCCTCGCACAAACGACTCGTTTCGCGCCGAGGCAGATGCAGTCACGCGGAGCGAGAGGGCTTTGGCGAGTTGGATCGCGTAGATACCTATGGACGTGGACCCCCCGTTGATGAAGATCGACTCTTGGTTGGCGGGGGTGGGGGTTGCTGCGGCCCCGAGGGCACGTGCGGGATCATATCCTCCCAGACGGAGGGCTTGGACCGCCGTCAGTGCAGCGAGAGGGAGGGCCGCCGATTCTTCCCAGGAGAGTTTGGGAGGTTTGGGAGTGACATTGTCCGTGGGGAGGGTGGCGTATTGAGCGAGTGCGCCTTGGCGGGAGCTGGACTGGAGGGCTGTCACGCCGGGATGAGCGTCGGGAATGAAAATAGGGGCAAGCGGGACGGGACTTACAAACAGGGATGAACCCAATGATTTCGTCCCCGTTGGAGAACGACGTGCCGTTCGCGTCGACGATCACACCCGCAAGATCATGCTCTGCGGGGTGCGGTCGCTTCGACAACACGTTGGGCAGTGTACCCATCATCTTCCACCCTCTGTGAAGCGCCCGACCGAACCCGACAAAGACCTCATGTCAGAACGAAAAGCAAAGACGAAGAGGAGGTACGTACACAGGGTTGAGTGCCGCAGCGCGGACCCTCACGAGCACTTCTCCCTGCTTCGGCTTCGGGACCGGCACGTCCGTCTTCAGTGCCAACGCATCGCGGGGTTTACCCTGCTTCATGACCATCCATGCTTTCTGCATCGTTGGTATCGCACTGTCGGAAGACATTCCAGGTTCGAGGATGTTCGATATTTAGTAGCGGGTGGGTGTCAATGTAAATCGTCTGTGATAGCCTGAGATGTCGAAACCCGGACAATGGTGGCCCGATAATATATGGGTACTTGGGGTTACGCTGCCGAACGGCTTGCGCGTCCCATGCCGCGGATGCAGTGGGCTTTGCGCGTCGCTCGGCATTGGACTCGGCAACTGAAATGCCTGTTCAACATCTCGGCAAGCGAATGCGAATGCGAGCGCTCCTGGCTGCCGATTAACCGCAGTGGTTCAAATGGCCATTCAGCACTTTTGTATCATGACCTCATCCTGTGCGGCATTTCTTGTCGTGCTTGTCGGATCCCGACCCGTTTGGATAGCTCCGTGATCCTGAAGCACAACAGTGAAATTCATGAAGTCCTTTGCTTGGGAGAGGCGATGGATTCTCTGGGCGATCATGAATGCGAGAGGAGTCGTGATGTATTGTCCGTCCTTGTCAACATCTAGTAGCCAGCCATTTGGTAAGCCCTTCGCGTACGGTTGGCCGCTTATTCACTCGCTTCAGCACTAAGGCTAAAACGCATCGAGACGTCTCGGAGAGAAAGAACTTCTGGACAGAACGGGTCTCGTCTATCAAGCGTGCTGCATTGGTACTCAATTCATATTGGACGTGGATATTGAGCGTATCGATCGTCTGTTCGCAGGCCCCGGGGTCACCGTGAAACTTTGGGTTCGAGTGAGTGTTGCTGAGATTGCTTCCAATATGTACTTTGATTGTGGGTTCGGGAGTGGTATCAGGTATTATATGGTATCAGCATGACGGTCACGTCATATTCTTTCGCCTTGCTGCCTTCACGGAGGCTGGAGCATCGACCCTCCCTCGCGCGACACTGCGCGCTGCTCGAATCCCTGTTACCGCGTTCCGGCCTCGGGCCTCTCAGATGCTGTTGTTGTTCACTCTTCCCGAGGCGAATGCAGGCGGGCCCGCCGTCTTGGGCCGTTGTTTGCGGTACGACTGGTCTCGCGACGGTATTGTATCAGTCACAGTGCAGTACGGGGGTGCGTTGCGGCCATGGAGGCTGGGTTTCAAGCAGTTGTTGGAGGGTGTGGTGAGAGCTACGATACTCCCGCATGACATCTGACATGCTTTATTTCTATTTCGTGTTGACATTTTCAAGGATTGGCATCCATGACTCGAGATCGCGCTTGGTGAAGGAGTCTGGACATACGAGCTCAAGGCTGACCGGGAGATGTAGATGCTCGTTAACATTCCTCAGATGCACCACTGTTTGCTAGGACACTGAGGGATGACCTAGATCCTCTCGGTGAGTGCTGTACGTGCGACTAGCCGAGGTTCTGGTGTTTATGTTTTATCCCACAGATGAACAGAATGATACCGAATGCATGCGTGTTCTCTATCGCGTTCAAATGCTCACCGAAGGTCCCTACCGATCGCAACGCAGCTCTCTGGCGCCGAGTGGAGCGTCAGCGCCTGCTGAAGCGACCTTCGCGACAAGGATGGACGGCAAGACGAAGATTACGCTCGACAATCCAACTATCTGCGGAGGTAGTATGGACGTTTCACAGGGTCAACGACAGCTGATCGCAATGGCATGTAGATTGTTCAGACGGAGCTCGATCATTGTGTTCGATGTAACGACGAGCAGTATTGATTTCGAGACGGATGCCAAGATTCAATTAGAGTTTTGGGACTCGGCGTTGCTGACGGTGTCTATCCTTTGACATAAATTCGTCCGTATGTGTGCCTTGACGAAGGGGCTTGGTGTAGTGGCGCGTCCCCGATGGAACCAGAGGTCACGTAAGGCAATCGTTTGGCATTCAGTATTTATCTGACCAAACCTAGGTTCGTGGCTGTCACGTACTTGGGAAATGCCGCCTGCGTCGGCAGATACCTTGCTTATGCAAGCTGTAGGCAAGGAGACTCGAATCCATTTGAATTACAATCAGAGGACAGGACAGTAGCTATACAACATGTGGCGACGTGATTAAGAAGTGCGGGATTCAGTACTTTTGAGGAGAACGACATGGAATGTTATCAATGAAACAGTGAAGAAACGGGACCCAGAAAAGGAAGAAGTACTTTTGGAACATTATTAACGGAACCAGTGAACAAACAGGCCGAGATTTCGTTCGGGGCAGCTTACTTCGCAGCGCGCTTTCACTTGGCGGCATGATTCCTTTTCATGGACAGCAGCAGGTTGGTGAAGGACATCAGCAGTAGTTTCTCGGCAGCACAGGGCAGTGTGTAGGACTTGGATGAGTGAATGTCTGCCGTGAAGTTGTTGAAGTCTTTCAAGGAGGTGTGGGAGGGTAGGAAGTGGATGTGTGCAGTGGCGCCCTGGAGACAGGCGCGATACACCTGAGGGCGAAGTGCATCGTGGGAGCTCATGCTGAAGGAGGGTGGTGTGGACAGGAAGCAGTCCATTTCGTTACAGGTCAAGTGAGGCTCTCAATTTAACTGTGTCCCACATGGTCAAGACTGATGGTTGGGGAAAATTTTCCACAGTTGTGGAGCAACCATCGAAGTTTTCAGGTCGTGATCAACGTCAAATTTCAGGTCTTGCCCAAGGCGAAATTTCATGTACCAGTGGTCGGTCACATCCCATGGCGGTATTTTCGAGTACTTGGTGTGGTCGATTGCAAGGTCTGGAACAGTGGTTCGATCATGATCGGCGGAATCATCCGGGACGAAGGGGCTCTGGCTGGTGAAGCACTGGACAACACGGCAGTGTTAAGGACTACTTGGCGTGCTGAAAAGGAGGGGCTGGAATGACGGGTCGATCATGATCGAGGGTAAGTCGTGGACAACTGGAAATTGGGAATCTTGGTGGTGCACCGAAATCAGACTCAGAGGGGGGCATTGTGGTGTCGAACGGTCGGATTACTACAAATCACTCTAGGTGATTACATCACAAACGGGGATGACAGTAGGGGCGTTTAGGCAAGGTCACAAGCACGGTTGTACAATAGGTGGTATGTGTACGACACTGACCACCATTCTTCAGGGAGGCACCATCTGGTAGTCCAAGCAAGTCAATAGGGTTCGTTGGTGGGGAAATGGAATCAATACCTGATCACTGTCTAGACGCAGGCATGCACGTCATCGTTGTCAATGTCCAAGGGTAGGTTTGTATCCCGCGAGCAAACGATGATGACGAAAACTTCTGTGCATTGAGACTGCTCAACTTTCATTCGTCCTCATGCACAATGATGACATCAACCTGTTCTTGCTTTTGAAGAGCAGGGACGCATCACATCGTGAAGGGCACGCACACAGAGAAGAAACTTCCACAAGGGAACAGAATCTTTCACTCACTATCTGTAAGTGGGGACGTCGAGCTGAATGATGGCGAGGAGGCGTCAGAGGCATTGACCTCGTCGAGTTTTCCAAGTGTTGAGGAAGAGTTGGGGCAGTTGACGATGGTGGCACTGTTGCATGATGGCAGCCATTGACGAAATGAGGAGTAACTATCATTAGGAAAGTGCACTGTGTAGCCTAGATAGAAAAGAACAGGGGAAAGGACCGTGCACGCCACGCAGTACAGGATAACAGATACAAAGCCAAGTCGTGATCACCACGTGATTCATCACGTGTCATCGAAAAAGTGGGACAATTTCGACCCTCCAGAGACCTTGCAAGCAAGGTAATGTTTCCGTCTTCATTCCACTCAGTGAGCCGACTCACGTCGCTTGAATGCAAGCACTGCCAAATGTTGTCTCACGCCACTCAAATTTTTACTTGTGTTTGCGTCTAAGCCGCCACCATACAGGGGCTCCTATGTTGCGTTGTAATCTCCGGCGTGCACAACCAGCATATTTCCAACAGAACTGTTACGCGAGATTCTCACCTACACGAGCCCTCTAGATGTCGTTCGATGGCGAACTGTAGGCCTGTTTTCCGTCGGCCTGAATTGCTGGTTGCACTGACATACTCGGTATCACCCCTCTCTGGGCAGGTTTCGAAGTGGTTTTGCACCCTCACTCACGACTCCGAAATCTGGAAGGCTTTGTACGCGAATGCACCCTCCCTTCGTCCCCCTGCACCATTTACCACCGTCTCTTTCGAGCGCACATTCATCCAGTCTGCACGATTGGCGCAGTCGTGCACGAGGAAGGGCCTACAAACCGTATCGCGCGTCACTGTCCCCTTTGATGGACATGTCACAAATGGGCCTCACCTGTCGGTGGGAGGTGGCTCGTCGTGTGCCAATGTCGCCGGCGGTTCGTATTGTATGACACGAAGGCCGATGCAGAGACGCGCGCACCACAGGTCCTATGGGAACATTGGAAGGAGGTAATCTGGGATATGTAGCTTTTGGACACCCAAAGATGGACAGTATGTCGTCTATGTGTTGGTGGATCACCAACGGTGGTTATGTCGATCCGTGAATGCTATTTATTCCTAACAACCTTTGTAGGACACTTTTGGAATTTCGGTTGAATGCGGAATCTGGTGCGCTGTGCGACACTATCACCTTGGACGTTCCTGTATCAGATGCCCATTGTCACCTCAAGTTCGGTGCTGACCTCAAGTTTGCACGTTCACCGTTCCTTACCATACCAAGCCAAGACTTGATATTCGACACACGAACCCGTACATTCTTCACACTCGTATGTTATGATCAATAAAAGGGTGGAGGATTTACCATGGCTCATTGACCGTTAGGAAACGTCGTCGTCTTGGTCACCCGATCCCATGAACACGAAAGGCAGTATCACTGCGATCGTGCCCACAAATACGCATATTCTTCTTCTTCGAGCGTCTCCCAAGCGATGGAGGGATTCTTGGCTCGTACAAGCCTTCACTGTCCCTGACAATCAGCGCCCTACTGAAAATGGGAAGGGTCACCTCCGCCTCACTCACGAAGGAAAATTATATGAAGAACAGATCTTCGCCGTCATACGAAATTCTGTCATTGACCCCATTACTGGGGCCATCAACGTGAAGCTTCTAGCGCGACGCTTGCCGCCTGACTCACATCTTGATTTCGGGCCCATCTGTATTGACCTGACACTGGAAAAGTCCACAAATGATGTGTCACCAATTACGATCAGCCAACACTATGCTCTCGTAAACCAACCGGATTCTGCCACGAGTTCTATGATATTTCCGATGATGGATATGCGAGGGGCTTCTTAGCGTGGGATCATTCTGATGCGCCGAGTCTGCGTAGTGGAAGCTTAAGTGTCGTGAAATTCACGATCGACGCCACCCAAGATCGTTGCGTGGCCGATCTCACAGGGCGCTTCCGAATCTCGGATGTGGAGTTGAAGAACGCCATCGTGTCTCCGCTGCACTGGACTGATAAAGTCGGTGCGTTGTTCGACGGCGTGCGAGGGAGGTTATCCTATGTTAAAAGCAGATATTCAGACAATCGGGTTATTGTTGTTGTAGACATTGAATAGGTTTCGGGCTGTACTGTAAATATTACATGTACTGCCAACCTGGTGTTTCTATTATGGCTTCGTTCGACGCTCCAGAATGGCGCGATCCGGCATGACTTACCATGAGCTTCTGGCGAGCAAGTTGGGGGACGCGAAGCGCGAGCCTAAAAGTGCGGCCATGTAGCAAGCCGGGGCAACAACACAACTTGTCAGACGGAGTTTGTCACCTGTCTCCAAAGTTCAGTGTTTCAGCGATTTGTTCATTCCGTATGGGAACGGACTCGGAGTGATAAAAGGAATTACACCACATGAAAGCCTCTGACCCTCATCTCACAGCACTTCACCCAGTGAACGCTCGTCTGCAGCCTCGACCCCGGGATGGACGGCAAGACAATTCATCGTGCTCGGTGAAGCGACGAGCAGTGTTTATTTCATGGTTTCGTTCAAATTACAGCAATCGTCGGTATTGTATCGGCCACAGAGGCAGTTAGAAGGCGTAGTGAGAGCTGCGATGCATTGTGATTTATTTCGTTCATGGCATGACTCGGGGGTTCTGGCCCGATCGGGAGTACTGTACAGGGATCGCGAGGCACGAGCACCCGTCTCCGAAGAAGGTCAATATACTATCGCAGAGGTGGGCACATGACACGGGGGTTTTGGCCCGATCTGGAGTACTCTACAGGGATCGCGAGGCACGAGCATCCGGAAGAGGGCCTGTACTATCGCAGAGGTGGACTAGAGGACGGTATAGCCAATGTTCTCGTCAAAGAGCTGCTACTACCCGACCGCCACCTCCCGGGAGGTTAAGGGGACTACCAGCTAGGCACTGCAGTGAACTTGCGAATGGTGTCGGTGACCCACGGTGAGTCTTGCTCGTTCTCGCCACGACCGCGCGGATATGTAAAGTAAGTAAATGGGTGAAAATGTTGTGCGTTCAGTGAAGTGCCGTAAAGTGGGTAGGTACCGATTCGAAGGCGATCCAATGACTTGATCATGATTCATGATCGCACGCACCACGAATCAATTAATCACAGATGGGCGCCTGGGCCACGATGAGAGGATCGTAACACAATTACGAAAAGCGTCTATTAACACAAAACCCTAACCCTGTCAACCACGCGCAACCACGTGATCTAAAATGGACGATTCAACGTCACAGTCAACGCAGCAAAGGAAGGGCCCAAATAAAAACCAAAGGCAAGCTTTAAAATAAAAATGACTAGGTGGTCAAGAGGTAAATAAATGATGGACTGGCTGGGATGTACATGTGTGTGTGAAGGTACTAAACTCAAACGCGACTTTTCAATACGGTATTGTAGGGTACGTCGGTACGGGTGTCGTCATTGTGAACGTCGAATATGGGCGTAAGCATGTGACAAGAAACAATAAAGTCGGATCTCTGGTTACGGAAATAGTATGGCACATGAAGGATGGATATTCCCGTTTATCGAGATCGTGGGCAGGCAGCGTCTGTACAAGATATTCATCAGTCCATCCATGCCATGGTTCATCAACATGAAAGGAAGCGTCCAAAAAAGCGCCCCGTAGTCACCTTTCAAAGCCAAAGGAAAGAGGTCGATCGCCCTCTCTATTGACCATTCATGGACCCTCAATCCTGCCGAATCGAATCGTAGGCAGGCGGAATTTCCCTCGGTGGCGCATGTTCCTCGGCCGGTGCCCTACCCGCATCCTGATGCACGACGACATCCCCGCTGCCCTCGGCGGCCTCTTGCTGCGTCGCCAACGTCAACCCTATACCTTGTCCACCCCGTCCCATCGCTTCTCGTTCCTTGGTTGCACGCGTGGACGACGTGGTGTTGCTCACCGTTGAAGGGGGTGGAGAGACCCCCGGACGAGGGCTGTGCCAGTCCACGGGACCTGTGCCATACATGTTGATCGGAGGTATATAAGCACCGTGAGGTGGCATAAATTGCCGAGGCTGTGCATCGGCGTCTGCAGCCCCAGGTGGGTAAAACTCGGTGCTGGCATGTCCACTTGCCGCGAACGACGAAGGAACGGGGATATAGGGCGGTTTACCGTATTGACGCATGCTCGAACTGCCTTGGTCGGTGTAGGGCTGAGGGAACGGCGTCACTTCGTCTGCAAGGTCGACATTTGGGAGTGTGCCACCACCACCGTCGGTGTGTCCCACGACACGGTCGGGATCAAAGTTGCCATCAAATTCGTCTTTGCGGGCTCGTCTTCGGATACAGAAGAGCAAGAAAGCTAAAATGGTGATGCCAGCGACACCACCGACGACGGCACCGACGATGAGACCTGTGTTATTAGAGCTACTGCCACCTGTGCTTGAACTGACGGAGGTGGTGATAACTTGGGGAACGGAGGTGGTGACATAGACAATGGAACCCCCAGGATCCGTCGAACTAGAGTAAGGGGATATGGTCAAAGGCAGAATCATATGCGAAGAATAAGAACATACGCAATGGTTGTCCCAACCTGGGAAGTGAACGTCGTCGGGATGGTGGTTGTCGGTGCGGTGATGGAAGAGGCCGAGGCAGAAATCGAGGCTGCTGAGGCCGGGGACGTGGTTTGAGCTGCCGCCGAAGTCGTTTGTGCAGGACTCGACTGGGGTGTGGTGGTTGACGTTGGCGAAGTGGTAGCGCCGGCGGAAGTGGACGCATTGGTTACACTGGATTCGGCGGACGCTGGGGGAGGTGTGGATGAATTGTCAGCGCCTGAGACGGGAGAGGCAGAAAACGAATGAGAGGAAAGAGAGCTACCAGACGTTGACTGCGCCGGCGAGCTGGTGGATGGCTCTGGGGAGGACATGGACGAGGATCAAGGGAAAAAAAAAAGGATGAAAAAGGGAAACGAAGGTCGCCGTGGAGCGACGGCAATGCGAAGACAATGTGAATCGACGCTAAACGGAATGAAGAAGGGTCGTCTCCCCGTTCGACTCAGACCGCAGCAACAAAGTTATCACTAAATTTCAAAAATGCTGTACAGTGGGAGTGCCAATCAAACACGAGGCCGGCGATGGCCTTTGCAAGTCACGGATAATCGCGATAAGACCAGACGAGTTTGGGCATTATTGGCACTTACCAGTGTTCTGTCTCTTGTCCATCATGTTGGGAAAGGATAGCAGCGAACAAGACACTCGGGGGGATTAAATATCGCAGGTGAAACGATCTCTAGCCCAAAACGGGCTTCTGTGCCCGCCAAATGCTATTTCCGTCCCCATCGATCGTGCACATGTTCCCCATCTCTCGCAGCGTCCCGCGGTCCAATACTTCTTCGATCTATCTCACTGATCCGTGTATAAGTAATACCGATGCAGAGCTCTTTCTTACTCTATCACGCCACAACGGAAACCACGCTGGAATCACTCAGCGGTTGCACCCGATATTCTATCTTTCACACGCCAAGCAGGGTCTGCTGTCTAACCCACTTTGTTTATCTCTGAATCACTTCCATCGTGCGACGATGACCCTGGGTCCTGCCTGCCTGTCGACGTCTGCGCCACACGCAACCACTGGCAGACGTTCAACTCGAGTTCAACGACCATTTCGACGCCGAGCAACCACAGGGACATTCAGACCCGCCCACGCCTAATCGGGGCGACGAATTGCAGATTGTACCTATCTGAAACCACATGATGTCAATGGGCAGTGTAGATCTTGCCCATCACAGCCTACCCGTGGGCGAGTGAGCAATAGTCTCGGAATTTCCCCTGTCTTGGCTCGGTTCCTGGTGGCCCTGGTGTCATTCGACGTGGGGAGTCTGGGGATAAGAAGATATCGTAGTAATGGGAGCCTGATCTAAGTGTTGACACGAGCTGAGCGTTCTCGCGTTTTGTTCAGCCCCTCGGGCTCGTCAGCGCGTTGAGATTGAAACTCAACTTGCCCCTAAAATAGCGCGTCGGTCGCAACGCCCTTTGTCATCGGAACGCACTCACCGGGCTTCGACCCCCTCCGTGGCATATACATTGCAATTCTCTGTGAGAGGCAAGTCAAACAGGGAGGATCGCGATTGCTTTTACTCGTCATTTTTAGGCCACAGACACATACCTAGTAGCTAATACTAGATAACGGGGTCTCTTGCAAACAGGAGATCGAGAGCGAGAAAGCGGCGCTACAGAGCAGGAGTTAAGTGAAAGCGAATTTGAACAGCATATACGCAACACTTGCAAGGGATCGAGGCGTAAGATAGAGGTTCGTGAACGAGTTTAACAGTTACAATAATGTCAAGGGCATCTGATGATAAAGCAGACAGAGCTGACGAATGTCAGACCTGGTGTCGAGCGAATAACTCGGGAATTGTATCGTTCGTGCAGTGGTCGATGAGGCGTATACCATCGCCATCTTTTCAGCTTATGAGTGGTTCGGGATCCGATTGGCACCTTTTTCCCAGGCTCGGGAGGTGCCTGGGCCGGGGCTCACGCGTGCAACAAGGAGGTTGTGCGTAAGGGACGTGTGGATGGCGAGGAAAGGGGCTGGTTGCGGATGTGGCGCATTTGAACGTGGTAGTACACTCTTGCTCACGTAATCGGGAGGCGTCCTTCATGATCAGAAATTTCTCTTGCGCCAGACCCTACGAAGTTCATCGTAGGTAGCACCATTAGCTGATTACTCTCAAGCTAGATTGTCGCGAGTCACTCGTTATGATGTTCCTGCTACATACAAGCAACTCATAACTTATAGGTCTCTCACAAGCCACGCGTCCACGCCCTGGATCATCACGCCCGACGTCGCGCGTATCCGATGGTCTCGCCGTTGCATATATTCCGAATGGCGATACGTGCGTGGCAAGTCATTCATGGCGAGTCCTTGCCAACTGTCCGAGATCAGGGATGCGTCATTGGTAACTGGCGTTAAAATCAGCCCGGTGGGACAGGTTCGATCTGTCCTCCTGGGAGAGAAGAGATCGAGGATGGGGAACAGATATAGGGCGACGTCGCCTTCGTGTGAGGTAGTGGGCTGATTGCGATGAGATGTACGAACTGTCAAATGTGAGCATGTTCTCTCTCGTGCGTTTTGTTTCTCGTCCGAGGTAGGATGCGTGCTGATGAGATGATGTAGATTATGGGGGAATGTCCGGTATGCGATGTCGGATTTGTTTATTCCATCATCCTGCAATGACACCGTGCAAGATGTCAATTTTTCTATATGAATAATTCCCTCACTTGCCCACCGCGTCGGGGGAGAGGGAGATGTCATCATGCTCGCAATTGGGGTGCACACAGTACCCGCATTAACGGAGAGCATCGTCAATTCCAGCCCGTCGCTTCGGGGCGAGAGTTTGGCCGTGACCGAAATTAGGTCGGGTTTTTGGTCGACCCACGTCCCAATCATGTCGACGTGTGGTGCTATTGGAATGTTGAGCGTGTACACGTCGATGGATTACACCATTTCCGCTGGGTATCCAAGGAGATGATCCTGGTCGCGGATCCCAAGCAGCCGATGCAGAGAACACCGAAAAGAATTGTGCAGACAGAGGGTGAAGGTCCAGGTTTACGAAACCAAGTTTGAAGCATCGTACGTGCGGTGGATTATTTGCAACGCCGAACAATTCAAACCTGAACGTTTGCATCCATGATCAAGATGTGGCGATGTCTGGGCTGTCCACTTGGATTGCCGAAGGACCTTGTCCCGTACGGGTGGTCAGCGGATCCCAGCATTGATAGCTACGCGCATGGCTTTGACAGATGAGAGATGCACAATCGGTACGGGACACCTTCGGCGATCCAAGTGGACAGCGAATCCCACCATCGATGGCTACGCGCATGACTTTGACAGATGAGAAGTTCCAACAAGCACAAGCGCTGCCGCGATCTCACGCGCATTCCACAGCGTGAGTACCGTGCATCTTCGAAATTGGTCCATCAATGCCAATACTGCACGGTGCATCAGCTGCCGAGTTTCGTCTTCCGCATCTCCCCGAACATCGTCTTTGGGAACCTGACACGTGAA